>APFE030164475.1:210625-247203 GCA_000404065.3 Pinus taeda | reverse complement strand
TTTTTAAAACAACCTTCATGATTATTAACACTTCATTGACCTTAACAAGCTAATATACATAATTTATATGCTTATTAATAAATAAATTAACAAATGAGCAACTTTGGAACTCACCATTGAATTATATATTTATTTAATTAATACTCATTTACTTCTATCCTAACAACTGATTACCTTATTAATTTGACTAAGATTGAATATGATTAAATAAATCATTTAGTTTAATTTATTTATTTAATTTTAATAACATTCAGAATTTCAATCATTCTCTCATGTACCATTGGTACCTAAGTTTACTTATTTTAGAGTAATATATTATTAATAGGATTATTAAAATAAAAATAATATTTAATTTGTTAATATAATTTTGACCTTGACTTAAGGTTCAAAATAGCCGTTAATTAGCCGTTAGGTAGCTGTTGGAGTCTCTGCACAGTCTATTTAACATGCTAGGCTAGATTTGTTTCTTCAACTTGTCCTGACGATGAACCACACTAGTTGGTTCGAAACGCGTCGACAATGGTCTTTTTCATGTGATTTTATGCCGAAGCTCTTCTTATAAAATTAATGGATCACAGAAGCCTCAATTCTACAACTTTAAAAACTACTAATTCAAATCATATGCAATAGTAACTGTATAATCGACTATCAAGAACAATGGGATTGTCTTCTAAAACTGAAAAACAATAGCTACGACACTTTCAGATCAAGAAACGACAGTTCGACTATGCTATTTTTTTGCAAAAGAGAACTGAAAATGGTGCACAATACATTCACTTACATTTCTTTGCACTAAGGAGGCGGAATAATGTAAGAAAAGGGGGTTTTCATAAAAATACACTAACCATAGGCAGCAAAACTCCTGAATAGGACTGAAAATAGTGAAGAAAAGCCATAGTCTGAAGGTAAAGTTAACCTTCCCTGACCATCGCACCTATCACACTGTGAATTTAGTATGCAATGCACCTACTGCACTTGGGAAGTGCGATGCATACAGACTGCCTTGAAGGTAGGGTGTGATGGTACCAGTGCGATACTTTAAACAAGTTTTTACTCATAATTTGGAATTCAGTTCAGGGATTTAGGCCGAGTAAGTAATGTTCAGTATATGCAAAACACAGGGGTCATCTAAAGAGGTTACTAGAGCCACCACTTAAGGAAATTAGACTGTTTGCAGATCGATTGTTTAATTCATAAACAAAACCAGAAGATAAACTGAAGTAGCATTGATCTACTTTGCATTTGTATAACAAATGCAGTTCGAAGGCTAGCTAGCTTGGCTTCAGGCTCCGTTTGTAAGTTTATAAAAGAAACAAAGATAGATAGGCTAACAAACAATCTAGTCGTTCCTCTGTGGAGTTGCCATTTTGTTACCGAGAATAGTGTCCACTCGGATACTGCTATTCCCACTAAGACTAGTAGCTATCTTAGAAACAAACAAGTAAAGTATACTTTCATTTTCCTTTATGAAAATAGACAAGAGGGGAACCAAGGAGACCAACCTTTAGTCTTGCACTTGATTTCCTCTCCTTCTTGATAGAGCTTTGTCACTTCTTCTTTGTCTGCACAGCTTCAAAGAGCACCTGTGGAATCACAAAAACATGCTACTATCAAAGAACAAAGATCTATATTCATAAATAACACAGGACCAGATGTGTGTTAACCATACAAATGCATATATAAACAAGTACACAAGAATATGGAGGAAAACTTGAATAGATTTATTAAGATGAAAAATAGCAAGAGGATTACAACCATATGTTCTAACCCAGCATCATCATCCAGCTAGAAAGCCCTTCTTCACCTCAAGTAAATCTTAGATCACCCAACACTATGAATGTACACCAGAAAACCAACAACACTTCTCTATAAGATACAAAATTTCCAGCCTCTGGTTCTGTGATAGGGATCCATATATAGATGATTATAGGGAGGTGAGTCATCTTCTGGGGTCTTGATTAGTGTCCTCTCTCTGATAGTTCCTACTTCTACTTGGAGAATGATGATCTCTTACACATCCCTGGTCAAAAACAGAGAGGCAAGTGCCAGAGGGGAAGTTTCTAGAAGATTCCATGATCTTCCACCTCGCATTTTGTCCCTGCCATTTATCCATTCCTAACCATCACACCCTACAGAGAAGAAATTCAGTATGCATCACACCTTGTACATTGGGAAGGTGATATGCATCACACCCTCTATATTGGGTTTTCAATATGGTCCAATTTTGACCATTTATGAGTATTTTTTAGTGGATAACTTTTGGGAGATGATGTAATCAGCTGACCTTGTTCCTTTAGGTAGTGAAGCAACACTTTTAGGGACTTAGGAGCCCTCAGTTTATGGAAATTTATGATTGGGGTTGAATTGCCCAAAAATGTCTATAACATGAGGATAGTTTGTTGTCTTGTGTCAACCTCGTTAAAAAATGAAACTAAGGGTCTCTGAGGATTGTTCGTTGTCTTGTGTCAACCTCGTTAAAAAAATAAATAAGGAATACTAGGATAGTTGTTTTACTATGACAACCTCGTTAAAAGAACGAAACAAGCCCAAGGATAGTTTGTTGTCTTCTATCAACCTTGTTAAAAAATGAAACAAGGGGTTAGAGGATAGTTCCTTGTCTTGTGTCAACCTCGTTAAAAAATGAAATAAGGAATTTGAGTAGAGTTCATTATCTTGTATCAAGCTCATTAAAAAATGAAACAAGGTCCCCTAGAGCAAATTTCGAATTCGAGTTTTTCATTAGATCTCGTAAAATCCCAGTCAAGTCTTTCACTTGTTCTTGTAAAAGAACCTTCATTCCATCCACTTGATATCCAAGAGTAGTCTACTTAGGTGAATGTAATGAAGCTTGGGGGGCATGCACCTAGTGGTAAAGTTAAGTCTCCATGTAGGTTATGTGAAGGAATCATCCCATTCATCTTTGTCCCTATCTGGAGAAAGCCAAAAAGGTGTTGGATAATCGTCCTGCTTCACCACAGTGACTTCCATCTGGTTAGAGAAGACTCTCCTTTTCATCATGCTGGGGGCATGTAAACCAATCTCAAGGATAGTTTTTCATTTTGAGCTTGTATAAAAATGAAACTAAATCCAAACATAGTTCCCTATGGTTCAAGCTTGTCTAAAAATTAACCCATTTCCATTTTAACCCTTATCATTGCCATTCTATTAGCCTCTTTCATCTAATGAGCCTTGGTTGTTTCATCCCATCGCCACCATCCCTTTGGCTGATCATACACTTTCACTTGGTTGTTTTATCTTTTTGAGGAATAGTTGCAATGAGTGGTCTTATTAGCCAGCCTCTTGACATAAATCAACATGTTTTGAGAAGTTCCAACATCACCGGAACTAGTTTCTACCCTAGACACCACTCGTTCCTCAAAGTGGAGTCCACTTTAAGATCTTTTCAAACTCTCTAAATATGAAAAGATTACTAAACACTTGTCATTTATATCTCGTTAATGGATTGGAATCGATATCTACTCAATATATTTTTACCCCTTCTTCGGGATGAGATAGATTAACTACGAAAAAGGTATTTGTTGGTCAAACATGATCAATAAGTTCTCTCTTGTATTGTTTTATTCTTTTTCGAGCTTAAGAGACAAATGTATGAAATAGAACTCTTGGAGTTCTCTTTTAGTCCCATTTCAGAATCTCTAAACATGAAAAGGAATGAGTTATCTTTGTCATTAAACTTGTTAAAAGCATCAAATAGTGACAAGCTTGTCCATCTAGACAAGACCGAATTTCACCTTCGCTAGACTTGTTAAAACATCAAATAGCGATGGAATCAATCGAAGGGTGAAATTATATACTAAGCATATGTTATCCTCCTCAAGATTGATTAAAAATAAAGAGGTACTGGTTAGAAATGACTGGGAAATGGAAAAAGCCAGGAACACTTTATGGTAGTAGGTCTCTCTTGAACATGACACTTTCACCTAATCATCATGACTATGTGGGTTGGGTTATTCAGCTTGATGGTTATCATACCATTGGTACATCATACCATCCATTGCTTTCTTTTGGATAAATGCTACCAATTCACTTCAGTGTCACCAATATGTTCAAGAGAAGTCATTCAGTTCAAAACCTCATCCTTTACAATACCATAAACCTTCATTTTCATGCCCGCCATTCTGAACCTTGTGTCGTCAGTCAAAATTTAATCTCCAAAAAATATTTACCTTGTTTCGTGTCATTGATGTGGGATACATCAAGGCCCTCCTGGGACGAGTGGCTTCTTGTTGACATCAGCACATCATCCAAGAAGTTGGCTTAGAAACACCCCTTTAGTACCTTGAGGCTTGCATACACCAACGGCAGGTTTCTCACTTCTGGCGATAGGTTGACATCAATGGCCTTTGACCGAAAGACTTCGTTTGGTGTTTGACATCAAATCATTTATTCACACCTTATGAAATGTACTGCAATACCTTGAGGGTCATTATCATTATCAGGTGATTCCTCTTGTGTTTGTTAATGACTTACATCATTGGCTTGTAATTAGACGATGTCTCTCCATGTTCGACTTCAAATCATTCATTCACATGGTTAGATTTGTACTTGAGTGAAAGACTAGGTGAGATTGAAGACCCCAGATCTAGATTCATCCATCTGGGTTGCAGTATATATTCAGGAGTACTATATCAAATGTACAATGGCCTTACATTCATGGTCATCCATTCATGGGTCTACATCTGTAGACAACTATATTTGTAGATGTAATGAAAGTTTATAAGCTGAGCATGGGTATGCCTTCCCTCAGCTAAATTGTGAGAAAAAATCAAAGTATCATGATATTTGTATTATAATTGATGTGGGTCACCTTCCACTTCGAAACCTTCTCTCCAAATGGTAAAGCATCTCACTCGACATGGTTATTTTCGACTTCATGCTTTAGGGGCATCTGTTATAGGAAAATTTGGGCACATCAACCCCAACTTCAGGATCAGTGATATCAGGGTCCATCAACCCCTAATTCAATTTTTGTAATTCCCTAATGATGTTAACCTACGTCATGCTTGCTTCCCAAGAGTTTCATGACACCATTCATCCAAAAAATGTCCCTAAAGATACCATCGCAAGTAGCCTTCTATCTGGATGGCAATGAATGACAGGAATTACACTGTTAGGGTGCTATGCATAGCACCTAGCCTTTGTATCACATGCGATGGGTGAGATCCAACGAATTTTTCAAATGAATCCATTGGATTCCTCATCCAATGGATGCTTCTAGATGTTTCTAGAGGGATTGGGCTTTCTTTTGGATGAGGAAGGAGATGAATGAACCTTAATCCATTATCCCTTCCTCCATGGAACCACTTCCCAAAAATGGAAAAGCATTCATGACTGCCATTAATGGCTTAACCTCCTCCATTCAGCTATAAATGGAGCAAGCCTTCAAAGGCTAGAAAAGGTTGGAACAATGTAAGTTAAGGAAATGCTGCTTGAGTAAGACTTGGAAGAAAGTAATGTTATCATGTCAAATTGTTGTTTCCATGAGGAGAGGATGGTTTGAAGCTGGGAGGATGACGCTAAATCGAGCATGCATCTACATGGGTTGTAATCTTCCTTTCTATGAATAAAAATTTCTATGCTTTTTCCCATTCATGTGTCATGAAATGTACATTGTATTTTTTATTCTATAATGTGTTTACTTAACAGATCGATATGTATGCTTTGATGGTTTTCTATCTTGGCTTGTGTGCAGGTACCTTTCAAGTGAGTTAAGTACGGAAGGGAGTGGCAAAGGAAGTCAAAGGGAAGAGGGATCGAGTGTGAGATAGAGGTTGGTACTTTTACTCCTCTTTCTTTTATTTGTTAGCTATAAGAAAAGCAACGGAATTACTTTAACTATTGTTCTAGACTTGCTACTAGGTCTAGGGGTTAGTCGTTTGAAAAGACACTAAATTTGCCTGTAACACCTTGCTTTTTCATTCCCTCCACTTTCCTTCATTTCCTTCATTGATCCAATGCCAAAGTTCTCCAAGAAAAAACTAAGTTTCCAAGAGCGTGTGAGAGACAGCGAATAATGAGAGAGCTCCAAAACTAAACTGATAAAAGGTTACATTGACCAAGCCTAAGCCAAAATTGTTTTCCAAATTCCTTTAGCCATAATAACTGAAATGACCACCCACTACGATATTTTTCCCACCATTTAGTTTGGACTAACTGTCCCATAAACCATGGTTATTATTTTTGGGCGTGAATTTAACCATGATTGTTACACTTTCGTACCTTCCTAGTCTATCCTTTCTCTCTTCAATATATATTTCATCCTATATCTCTATTTTTTTCTTTTTTCTTGGCTATCTCTATGTCTTTCCTCAACTTTATATTGTATTAATATTTCCCATTTTTCATGCTCCATGTTGGGTTCTTTAATCAAAAGCCTCATTTTTTCTAATCTGGTGAAACTTTCCCCCCTTCTTCATAAATCTCCCCACCCCTTTCTCTCTTATTTTTAAATTTCCCTCTTTATTCCCCTTTCTAATATCCTTTATTTATATTTACTTAATATTTGCCTCCATCTATTCTATTGTAATTTATATTCTTTTCATTTAAATTAATTTCTTAATTTAATTCTTATTATTTACCTTCTTCACCCATTTTATCATATTTATATCAACTCACTAATTTTGACCAAAAAATTACTATTATCTTTCTTTTCATTTAAATCAATTTATTCATTAAAGTTTTCCTTTTTTCTTTTCTCCTAGTGTTTACCTTATTTATATTATATTAAAAAACCAGAAATTTATTATTATTTTTCTTTTCTTTTATACCACTTTATTCATTTAGGTTTTATTATCACCCCCCATTTTTACATTCTGTATATTTCATTATCAAAAAATATCTTCCTTAATAATACTAATGGCTAATTTTGCCAATATTTTTAATTATATTTCTTTTAATTCAGACCAATTTAATAATTTAATCTTTTGTTATTTATTTTCAACCCCATCGCCTCCCCACTGCCTTTTCCTTCTTTATACCATCCTAGATCCATATTAACACAAGAACTATCAAACCCCAAGAGGCATCAATATATGGAGGTACAAACCTCTTTTTTGAGTACAAAACTTGAGGAAATCTTTACACCTCGAGAGATCTGATCCCTCTCGGTGCTTGATAGATCTAAGGTATATATGGGTCTAGGTTAAGATGAGATTATAAAGGCTGATATTAACTTGAATGATGAAATAAATGTTTGAAAGTAAAGTGGCAATGTAATAGTGTTGAAAGATTGTAAAGTATAAATAATAAGAATGTGGTCAATTACAAATAGTCTTCATTATGATAATTCTATAACTATTTTCTTCTACTATTGCTATTGTCATGCCTATTATTTTAGCCATCTTTTCATACTAATCATATGACAAGGGTGGTTGAAATCGTAGACCATTTAAATATTTAACTCAAGCTATTCTAGTAAACATCATGTGTCTCTTGCTCTCCAATATTAGTAGTAGCTTTCAACAATGCCAATCATTGTGACTTATGGAGTGTTAAACCCCAAGAAAGTTTGAATGGTAGTTATGTTTTATTACCTTGAATGCAAAGTGACTAACAGTGTTGAATGATCGAAAATAGGAATAATAAAAATGTAGTCAATTACAAATATTTTATAGTTTCATGAAGCAAACATTTTAGGTAAGTGAACATTTTATTTAAGATGAAAATTCAAGTATTTTAATTTATGGTTGAATTATTGTAACATAAAAATCAATGCATCTAGTGAAAGAAATAAAATAACATTAGATATAAACATACACACTAGAATCAATGCATCTAGCGCAAGTAATCAAATATGATTAGAAATCAACATCAACATTGAAATCAATGCATGTATTTCAAACAAACAAATAGGATTAGAAATCAACAACTACATTGAAATCAATGCATATAGTGCAAGCAACGAAATATGGTTAGAAATAAAAAAATACATTGAAATCAAGGCATCTAATGAAATCAATCAAATAGGATCAAGAATTAGCATCTACACTAAAATCAATGCATCCATTTTAGGTAAAAATAAAATATTCATGGCTTTCTAAATCTATCTTATTTTCCCTTTTGTAAAATCCTTACTTTGTAGGTCTCTATGGTTAATAATGTTTAATATTAAATAATACTATATAATATGTGTACGTGTCTTTGTTTGTGTCTTTCTTCTTCTCTCTTTCTCTCCCCTCCATCATTGTGTCTATCTTCCTCTCTCCCCTATCTCTCTATATTTGTGTGCCTCTACCTCCCTCTTTATTTCTCTCTCTTCTTCCATCTCTCTGTCCCTACCATCTATATTCATACCTGACTCCATATCTTATTCTTTGTTTCTATATCTCATCCCCCAAACACACACACACACACACACACACACTGAATATATATCTTTCTCTCCCTATCTCCCTCTATTTGTCTAGTTATTCTTCCTTCTCCCACGCTCCATCTATACCTCTACCTCCCTTACCCTCTCCTTAGTTATCTCTCCATCTCAGCACCCATAGCATACACACTCTCTCTCTATATATATCTAACTATCACTCTCTCCTCCTCCCTCTTCCTCTCCCTCACTCTCTCTTTCCCTCCTCTCTTCCTCTTCCCCCTCTCTCTCTTCACCTTTTCTCCATATCCCTCTCTCTTCCATAGCACTCTTGTCTCTCCCTCTCTACATCTCTATCTCTCTGATGAGCCTCATCATTGGGTAATTATATGGTCCTTAATTCACCTCATAGCTTAGTAAAACCAACTATTCTCATAGCTTATTGCATACTTTTCATTATATTTTGTTTATGAGATGAGTTAGAGTTGGATATTTTGCTTTGTGGTATAATGTGTATTAATGCAGGATTAAAAGATGAAAGCAAGGAATTTTGGCAATGTCCTTGGTCAAAAATCGAATGGGACAAGGGAGAGGAATTATAGGAGGTAAATCCTCCTCATTTACTAACCCTCCATTTGAATATTCCTCCATCAGCTCGAACTGAGCACAACTAAATCATGAGCATTAGAGAGTAACCGAGCAGGTGAAAGACAAAGCAACAATTTATCTTGAGTTTGGGAGCCGAGGCTCCCTAATTTGAAGGAAGTTGTTGGAGACTTAAAATGTATAATTAGAGATGCATAGGACCTCAGTAGGATTAGATTTTTATTGTAAAACTCTACTCTATTTTTGAGCTGCAAGACTTGTGACAGGTTTTGATGTAATCCACTGTTTTGATAATAAGAATGAGTTTTGTTTTGATCCAGCACTAAGTTAACTCAGAGGGTTGAATCTCTTGGGTTAGGGCCCAACCCTAGCAGCCAAGGATCCTCTTTATTTTACATGTATGCTAGCATAAATTCATGGTTTAATTGTTCATTTAGTTAAGTGGCTGCATTTCAATTACAACGATGTAGATTAGATTGGTTGTATGTTAGTTTTCTTCCATTTGTGCCTTCTTTCAATTAGCAGGTTAGCAAGGAGAAAAAGGATCACCATAACATTGTCAACATGTGTCTCGGCCTCACTTCCTCCCTCTGGGACCATGACTTGAGGAGGAGACCCTTCAACAGCTCCAAAAACACACATTTCTATTTCTTGCATGAGCTTGGAGTTTGTTGTGTTGATTCAACATTTGGTTCATTTCATTGTCATATTTTTCCATTACTCCATTTTTGTAATAAGATCTCACTCATGCTTTCATTCCCTTTAGCACTCTCTTCATTCATAAAATAGGAAATTTATTTATGTTTTTCTAGTTTATGAAAATGTATTTTTTCGCATAGTTCGTGGGAAACACATATGTTTAATCACATCAGGTACTTCAGGAGGAGACCCATACTTCATCACCAGTAGCCACCTTCCACTTCATCCATCCTAACCATCTCTTGCTCCACCATCACCCTCATTAGCTTTTGTCATTTTCTGTTGAAATTCCCCTAGATACCTTGAGTGAATCTAGCCATCTCCGATCTTGGATATTGACTCCTAAGCATTCCTAGACCTTATAAGACCCCATCTCACTCATGAAACACATTTTCCAAGCTTCCCAACACCTCCAACACCTCACAATTATCTCTCGGCCATATCCTGTAGGTTTTCTGTCATTCCTACAGGATCATCCTGTAGGTTTCTAGTACATCCTGTAGGTTTTCCTAAAACAACCCGTTTTGAGGCCAAATTGATGGGGAACCTCTAGGAAGTCACAAAATCCTCCTAGGACCCTTCCACACCATCCAACCACTCCATAAGCCTTTTAGAAATCCTCAATCACCTTCCATCCACCTGTCACATCCACAAGAACAATTAATTTACCTACTTGATTTTGCCTTAAAAAACCAAAAAAGGTAAAAAAATATTTAGTTTAGTTTTATTTCTTACACATTAGTATGGTTTGATGCGCTTTACTTCTGTAGCTTAGATAGTAGCATTAGGTTAGTGTTGATTTAGCAATTCTGCTTAACATAGGTGTTTAAATGGTTAATTAGGATATGGTCTGATTCAGCATTACATGTTTTTTTCTTCATTACTGTAGTAGAGTAGCTATCTTAGAATGGATTTTCTCTTCTTCCATAAAAGAATCAAGCTTCTTTTGAATCTATAGAAGTCTGGCTTGGAACCCTTGGGGTCTCTCACTGGATGAACAGTGATAACAGGGAAGGACCTTCACTTTTACTTCTGCATATAGCACTGTCACCTCCAAGTTTGTATGAACCATGAGTTGATAAGTAAAGCTTGTAGCCCAGGAGTTGCAGCATCCTTGCTGCAATACTGGTGCTCATCACTTTTTGGCGCCATTTCCAAGGATGTGTCTGAGTAGAATGTGATTACTTCTTTCTTTTCTGATATTTATTATCTTCAATTTTCTTCCATTAGTTTATTTCTACAAAAGTAATCTAGTAGCTTCCTTTCTTTCATTTTTCATTATTTGCTTTCCTCTCCATTCTACAAGTAGAATTTCAATTCAACAAGTAGCTTCTTCATTCTATTAATGATTTTCATTCAAATCAGCAATTTCATTTCTGCAAAGTACTTTCCAGCCTTAAAAAATTTTACAAAAAATAACCCAAAAACATTTTTTGTCATGCCTGATAGGAATAGGGAAAATTTAGGAAAATTTTTACCAAATACCCCCACTACATCCAACAACCAACCTTCTCTCCTCTTTGGTGGCTGTGAATTGGAGGAACCTTTAGGTGAGCAACCTGATAGATTTGAAGAACCTACAGGGGAAGAAGAAGAAGAGGAACCCATTCCTACTAAACCAATGGCTGAAAATTGAAATGACATAGGGAATATAGAGAGATTCGAGGGTGCCTTGCCCATCAGGGAAACCAACAGGGACACTAACATGAAGAATATAAGCCCCTCTGCCTCACCTCATTTCCATGGCCTGACCAGAGAGGACCCCGACACTTTCCTATTAGAGTTTGATGTTATATGCCGAACCTATGACTATACAAATGATGAGAAAAAGTTAAAAATATTTCCATCTGCCCTCAAGGATGCATCAATACACTAGTTGATGGGTTATCTAGAGATAGCATCACAACTTGGGATCAGATGTAGCAGGCTTTTAAAAACAAATATCGGGACTATTGTAGGTCAAAGTATACTAAAGAGGAATTTTTTAGGATGACCATAGGCTAGGATGAATCATTAGAAGACTACGAAGAAAGATTCCAACTCAGTTACACAAGGATTTGGTGCACACTTGACCCTGAGTCCCTAAAGCTGGTCCTGCTCAGGGGAGTAAGAGAAGATCTTCTAGATACCTTACACTTGTTAGCAGGAGGGGATATCTACCAATTACTCTATGAGGATATCAAGACTATCTTTAGAAACCATTCTAGTGTAGGCAGGAAAAAGGGTAGTAGTCAACCTATGGCCAATACATCATCTTCCAACTCATCCATCAAGGGTGAAATTGGAAATATGCTGGAAGATTTCAAAAGTGAGATGTTGCAAACCCTTGCCTTTCAATTAGACACCATGAACATCAAAAGGAAGCAAGAGGAAGTAGAGAGAGCCTTGGCCATCTTTTTCCCTAGATGCACCAAGAGGCATCCTAAGAATGAACGTCCATTGAACTGTATTGAAATTTGCTTGGTATGTGAAGAAAACCACTCCACAGACAAGTGCCATTCTTTACTAGGACTCAAAGTTGTATATTAAGGAGCTAAAGGGGTCACTGAGAAGCTTTGCTACATCAACCAAAGGAATCCTCCAGGGCCTAGACCATACCAACAGGGCATGCAAGGGTCATCTCATGCATATTACAACCACAACCAAAAAACAAATATACCTTCTTGGGGACCCCCTGCTCATCCTTTTTCGTCTACACCCTCTCCTTGGTCCTATGCATCTCAGTATCATTCCTAGATAGCCAGCCAATCATTTCAAACTTACGCTCCACCACAACCTTAGTGGAATACACCAGTTTAGGGGTGGAGGCCCCAATACAACAATGCTCTAGCTCTATTGCCTCCACCACCTCCCCAACCACAACTACTACACTCCGATCCACCTAAGAAACCCTAGATGCCTCCCTAGCCAAATCTGAACCTGAACAATATGTAGGCTCAACAAGTATACAGTTGAGAGACATCATATCCAGCTTATGCTATAGAAATCCAAGAGATCAACCTAAGATCTAGGAGAACTCTCCCAGATAACCAACCTCACCCTCCACATAGGGAGATTAAGGAAGAAAGAGAGGAAAGCAACCTTAAAGTAAATCAACCCTTTCTTGACATATTAACCCAACCATTCCACCCTACCCCAAAAGAAACTAAACTTCTGGGAGAATTGAAAAATATATGTGTAAAGATCCCCCTTCTCCAAGCAATAAAATATGTTCCCATTTACAATAAGTTGATTAAGGAGAAGTGCTTCGAGCATCCAAGAAGAAGAAAAAGGGATGCCCCTACCATTAATGTCATTAGGAAGCTATCTGGCTTAATGTTGGGGTAGGTAATATGTCCTAAATATTTGGACCCTGGAAGCCCTATAGTAGATGTGCACATCAACAGCACCATTGTCCCACACACTCCGATCGATCTTAGGGCTGCCATTAATGCGATGACCAATGACACCATGGTCAAGCTCAACCTCCAAGGGTAATTGAGGAACACCACAACAGTTCTAAAACTTGCAAACCATTCCACAATCACCCCTGAGGGAATTGTGGAGGATGTGATGGTCTCCATTGACTCATGGGAGTACCCTGAAGATTTTCTAGTTCTCTAGTATAAGGCTAAACTTACTAGTTATCCTCTCATCCTTGGGAGGCCATGGTTAGCCACATCTAATGTTTACATTAGCTGTAGAGCTGGAAATATGATGTCAAGAATGGGCATATTTCCAAATAGTTACTCCTATACCCTCCTGCTCAACCTTCTCTAGAGCATGATTTACCTTTATGATTTGAGGAGGGGGAAGAAGATGAGGTTTATTCCACCCAACTTTTTGCTTTGGAAGCAACCATAGGAGGAGGGAAACAAGATGAGGATGACTTTATTGAACACCTAATCCAAAGCCCAAGTCCTAGTTTGTTAACATTAGAAGAAGAAGGGAAACCTAGCAAAATCATCCAATCAACTTATGCTTGGCCGATTCCAACCCACTCCATGTCAAAACCATAGAATTTGGCCCAGAGAAAACCTTGAAAATTAATCCATCTCTTTCTGCTGTCAAAGACGAAAATCTATTCAACATGTTAAAATAAAACCTAGAAGCCTTCACTTGGAGTTACAAGGAAATGAAGGGAGTACACCCCTCATTGTGTACTCACGATATATACATGAAAGAATGTGGCAAGCTAGTTCGGGAACCTCAAAGGAGGATGAATCCAACTCTTAAAGATATAGTCAAAGAAGAAGTGCAAAAAATGCTAGACGCAAGATTCATTTACCATATCTCCGACAGTGAGTGGGTCTCTCCTTTAGTGTTAGCTCCCAAGAAAAATGGTAACTGGAGGATTTGTGTCGATTACAGGGAGTTCAACAAAGCCACAAATAAGGATCATTTTCCCTACCCTTCATCGACCAAGTGCTATATGGCCTGGCAAGGAAAAAGTTTTTTTCTTTCCTAGATGGATTCAGTGGGTATAGCCAAATCCAAATCTGCCCAGAAGACTAGGATAAGACCACATTCACCTATCCTTGGGGTACTTTTGCCTATAGGTTCCTTCTTTTTGGCCTATGTAATGCTCTTGCCACTTTCCAGAGAGCAGTCTTGAGTAATTTTTCCGATTTAGTACATGATGCGGTGGAAATTTATATGGATGATTTTACACCTTATGGCTGTGATTTTCAAGAAACCCTGACTAACCTAGGCAAATTATTGCACAAATGCATTGAAATGAACTTGTCTCTCACTCCAGAAAGATGTAAATTCTTAATGTTTGAAGGGACCATGCTAGGTCATTCGATGTCTCAACAAGGAGTGTAGGTGGACCCGAATAAAATAGCAATCATCCAAAGGGTCCCACTTCTGCAAAAGTAGAGAGATGTCAAGAGTTTCTTGGGGTTAGATGAATACTACTGAAGTTTCATAAAGGACTTCAGCAAGTTGGCCTCTCCTTTATTTGGGTTGTTGGCCAAAGATTCTGAGTTTATATGGTCAAAAATATGTCAAGAGGCCTTAGACATTCTAAAAGGTAAGTTAACCACTGCACCAATTCTCTAAGGTCCAAATTCAGCCCTTCCTCTTCATATTCATGTTAATGCCTCACACAAACCCATAGGAGCAGCCTTAGGACAGGTAGAGGAGAAACTACCCTATGCCATTTATTTTATCAGTAAGAACTTGTCAAAGGCTGAGCTAAATTATACAGTGACCAAAAAGGAACTCCTGACTATTGTGCATTCATTAAACAAATTTAGGTATTACATTACAGACTATCAAACATTTGTACACACTGACCATGATACAATCAAATATTTAATGAATAAACCAAATGTGAATGCTCGAATTATAAGATGGTTTCTTTTATTACAACAATTTGATCTAACCATTGTTGATAAGGTTGGTAAGGAAAATGTTGTTGCAGACTTTTATCTAGGGTGAATCTGCCTGTAGGTGAAGAAGAAATGGTGGATGACTAGTTACTAGACGAGCACTTGTTTGCTAATTCAGTTCTCTCCCCATTGTTTTCTGATATAGCAAACTATTTGGTATCAGCACAATTCCCACCAAACTTTCCCTCTAAAGAAAAGAGCAAGATAGTCATGAAAAGCACCCCCTTCACCTGGATTGGGGGCAATCTTTTCAAACTTGGCCCAAATCAAATCTTCCGAAGGTGTGTAAGGGAAGAGGAAGTTTTTGACATCCTTCTAACGTGTCATGATGGGCCTTGTGGAGGTCACTTTGTAGCAAGGAGGAAAACATTCAAAGTGTTACAAGCAAGCTATTATTGGCCCACTCTGCATCAGGATGTGAAAAAAGTACACTAGTCAGTGTGATCGTTGCCAAAGGATACGAAAGCCTACTCCAAGAGATGAAATGCCACTACAGCCTGAAGTGACTTTCGAGCCATTTCAAAAGTGGGGCATGGACTTCATTAGTCTTATCAACCATCCATCAAAGAAAAAATAATACATTATTGTGTGCATTGATTATTTGACTAAGTGGACAGAAACCAAGGAAATAAAGAAAGCAACAAAAGAGAAGGTGGTTGAGTTCCTAGGGGAGAATGTATTCTACAAATTTGGATACCCTAGGGAGCTAGTCACAGACCAAAGAAGCTAGTTTACGTCAAACATGATTGAAGAACTGCTTAGCCATCACAAAATCAAGCATAGGACCTTCACTCCCTATCATCCACAAGCTAATGGGCAAGTGGAGGTGACGAACGGGACACTTGAGGGCATCTTAACCAAGGTAGTGAGCAGTAGTAGGAAGGATTGGGCAGAGGGAGTAGTTGAGGTGACTTGGGCCTATAATACCACATGGAAGACCACCACTCGATTTACACCCTATGAGCTTGTCTACGGGAAAAATGCCTTGTTGTCCATTGAGTTTGAATGTAAAACATTGAGGATGGTAGCCCAACTAGATTTGGACATCAGTCATGCACAGAAAGAGAAGTTGTTCCAATTGAATGGCATGGATGAATTCAGAATGTAGGGCCTCCTACATACAGAGATAGTTTAGCTTCAGAGCAAGAACTGGCATGATAAACATAGTAAGGAGAAGCAATTTCAAGAGGGCAATTGGGCATTGTTATATGATTATAGGTATAAAGACTTCAAGGGCAAGCTAAGGAAAAGATGGCTCGGACCTTATGTTATGGAAAGATGCCATGATAATAGTTCAGTGCAGATCAGAAATATAGATGAAGAAGCCACTCCATTGCTTGTTAATGGCCACTGATTGAAAATGTACAAGAGACCTTTATCGAAACAAGAGTTCATTGACAATATCAATAAAATAGTGATGATGGTGGAGCAAGGTTCAGCTCCTCCCTCATTAAGTCACTGAAAAAGAAAAAAGAATAAGGACTCAGGTGAAAACCTCCATGAGGCGCCAGAGTCCCATCTTTAGGTTGAAAACTTTGTGAGGCATCCCAATGATGAAAAAAAAATAGAAAAAATAATAAGAAGGTCCCTAGGTGAAAACCCCCCTTGAGGCGCCCAAGGCAGACAACTAGGGTGAAACCTCTCTAAGGTAACCTAGTTGCTTTAAATAAAAAAAAGGAGAGAGAAAAGATCTAAAAGGAGGATCCAAAGGGAACCCTGCATCACACATATTCATCTCCCGCACTCCTCACCAAGCATCCCTCCATCATTTATACCATTTTTCCACTCCATTGCTTTGATTTAGGTGAAGACTATGTTTTCTACTGATCCCCTGTATTCCTACATGATCCCCTAAAAACCTATAGGATGATCCAGTAGGACTTACAGTGGCCCGAAAAACCTACAGGAAGCAACCCGAGGGCACATGGTAGGTTTGTTAGGTCCCTAAAATTCATTGTAGACATGATCTAACACCTCACCTTGTCCATTATCATCATCCTTGCACTCACCATTGAAAACAAAAAGAAATCAATTTCTCCTAGATATGAAAAAAAAGAAACAAAGGAGAGTAAGAGCATTAACTGAATGTTCCTTGCTCCACACACACTCCTACTCCCTTTGTCCATTCATTTCACCATCCTCACAACCCCAGCTAGTGACATCATTAAGGAATTGTGAGGGAGAAGTAGCTACATGACATCCTATAGGAAATTCTGTAGCATCCTATCCCACAAAATGTCAATAATCAGCTATAGGTCTTCATTAGGGTGATCTAGGAGCTCCACAGCAGCAACAACATTAGATATTCAGTCATATATACCTACAAAAGCGAAGAAATCATGAGTAGACAACAAGAGGAGAAAGAAGAATGACAATGCAACAAATAAACAACACAACACCTCTGATCTTTGACAACTGCAGCATGACATCAAAACCACAAGTAAGTATCCCACTCACTGACTCATATGCATCATTTAATCAAAAGTTGTAAAGGTTATGAGATAGTTGGCTTCGAAGTCAAAAGGTGGTCAGTTAACTTGGCCACCTTGGTTCAGTTAGAGAATGGAAAATTGGGTGTCCTCTCACACGTGGTTGCAGTCAACTCAAAGATAGAGGAGGAGTGGGCCAAGAAATGGTTAACTATGGATCTACGAGGTGGGAGTTGATTACAAGGAGTGGGAAATGATGAGGTGGTAGTGGGGACCAATGGTCCAAAAATGGTAATGTACCTCTGCTGCCAGCACACCACCTCACCCGAAGCACGATAAAGGGAACTAAAACATCGTTTGCATGCATTTATGAATTCCACCTCCTCGAAACTCCCTCACTCAAGTCGCTCTCATAACCCTGGACACCCACTGTAAGCAAGAATCCACCTTTGTGCAAGATAATTCCTACAGGAGCATGCATAGGAATTCCTATAGGAAGAGTCTATAGGATACAGTCTATAGGATAAATAGAGGTAGTCTACAGGATAGGCAAAGAAGAGTTCAAGAGGGGATATCATGGGAATTGTCCACTTCCACTATTCTAAAGGGGTAAGTAATAAAAATCCATCCCCATTTACAAGAAAATGGACTATAAATTTTCTAAAATATAGTGAATTTAGCAACTGTGGGAGGTGAATTACATAAACAGTAAACTCTATTTTCCTCCTAAATTTAAAATTCTTGTGTCAACTCTCTCATTTTCTCCTGAAGCCTCACAAGAAAGATGACAGGAGGGTTTAATAGGAGAGAACCCATAAACACTGTGAGGATACAACAACACCCCCAAGTGCTTGAAATCTTTAGAATACACAACTAGATAGGGTTTTTTCAAAAAATTCATAGGGCATGATGATGAGGTGGCTCAAGAATTTGCTCATTCCCTCACTCCACACAACAAAATCATGCCACTATTTTAGTTAGAGGCCTCACTAGAGATCTCACCCCAAAGCTCATCAGTAGGGTCACCACACATCCAGTAGGAATTCCATGGAGAAAAGAGGACAAAGGAGACAGTCAGCTAGCAAAAGGGAAATTCTTTTTAGAGGGTGAAGAACCCATAGAGGATAAAAATGGAGTAAGAAGGGATAGTCTACCATTCCCATGGAGTGAGGTAGGATACCAAATCATCAAATATATCTCATGTTAGGGTAGATATAGTTTTTTTTATGGCTACCATTTCAGGATCATTTAAGAATTAATATTTGGGGTAGAAACACGAGTTCACCAAAGACTCAACATACCCTATTTCTTGATGAAAGCACTCATAGACTCCAGTAGTAAAGTAAAGGAAGGGATTCCCAAAAATTGGCTCACAATGGGTTGATTAGGATCCTCATTAAGGATGCCCTCCAAAACCTCAGAATCCCTATAACATGGTCAGCCTTCAGAGACCTTCCAACAGAGGACGACATCAAAACCCTCACTTATGATGTTAGTCCTTCTATCTGTGAGGAGGAGGAAAAATAGGAAGAAGAAGATACAGAGCCAGATAAGGATGAGTTGGATGAAGAAGAAGATGACATAGAGGAACATGATGAAGCAGAAGAAGAAGAGAGAGAAGAGAAGGAGGATGATGGTGAAACAAAGGAGGAAACTGGGGAAGAAATTGATGGAGATGAGGAAGAACCATAAGAGGGGGAAGAAAGAAAAACGGAGAGGAAGAGGGCATTGAAGCTGAAGGGAAAGAACACAAGGAGGGGTCACCTAGGTTGTCCCCAGAGGCCATTGCAATAGAGGTAGCAGCTGCCCTCACTGCTCTCAGTACCCCAGTCAAGGAAAAAGGAAAAAGGAGGCAAAGCCCCCTATATTTCAGAACAAGAAAGAGCACAAGAATCAAACAAGGGAAGCCACAAATTTCAACAAAAATTCCTATTGAAATTGAAGATTCCCATACTCAAAGAGACAAAATTCCTTCCCCTAAGTCATCAATCACATATGTAAGGAGGCCTAATACTAAATCAACTTCCTCAAAGGTCAAGGAAATCCTACAGGATCCACAACAAAACCTACAGGAAGAAAAAACAGTCCTACAGGATACTTTGTTGAAACTAAAGGAAGCATAGAAATTGGGAAGCAAGGTAGGGGAGCAGCAGGAAACAAAGGAATAAGACTAGGAGACAAAGGAGCCAAGCCCTTAACCTAACCTAGAATCCTATTACAGATTTATTGAAGAAGGCAAGGTAATACCTCAAAAATTTTCCATCCCATTATCTTTTGAACTTGAGAAGGAAAGGGCTAGAACCCACCAATGGATGCAAATCACCAAGTCAAAAGGGGTGGAAGACATTGGGCACATGGAAGAGAAGATCAAAGAAATGGGCAAAGAGCTAAGTGGCTTAAAGGATAGCAAATTAATAATTAGAGATGAACTTGAAAGGTAAAATGCAGGGCTAAGGGGACAACTACTGAAAAGGGAGAACCAACTAGCATGTGTGGCCAACCTCTCCTTGGAGGCCATCTAGTGTAGGATTCTAGCTAAATCCTATGCTCTTTACCTCAAAGAATAGTGGCAACAATTTCAGATTAAAACACTAGGACAAAGGGGCACCATGAAATTTCAGGACTACATGTAGTTTATTGATCTTTGTGATAAAAGTACACTAGGGGATATGGCCAACATGGTTGAGTTTTATTTACACAACATGAAACTCACATACATCAATGTTTGTGATCCTAATGTCAACATAGGAGATCTACAATTAAAGGTTTTGGCATCATGGATGAACCATGAGGAGTCAAGGGATGTAGAGATGAAAAGAATATTTGTCAGAGAGAAAAATGAACCTCTTTTCAATAGAGTTGAACAATAAAATCCCATGTCCCTAATCAACACCCATAATTTGATTGAAAATGAACCCCAGCCAACACTTAGATATCTTACTGCCCAAGAGCAAGCAATTTCACATTTTGAGGATATGTTTAGGATGCTAGGAGATGATAGTATACATGCCTGCCTAAGAAGATGGAACACACTTCCACACAACTTGAAGATCAGAGAATATCGCTCCGCTCAAAGGTTGAGAGAGGCACTCAACAAGACACCTATGTATAAGCAATCAATTCAAAGGTTGAAGGTCAATTGGATAGGCCTAAAACTCAATCCACTACTACTCCTAGGGATGCTAAAATCAAGAAAAGAAGAAGAAGAAAATAGGAAATGGGAAGAGGTAGAAAAGAAAGTAGGCTTCTATGAACAAGAATAAGAGACCATAGCAGAGGCATGGGATGACAGACAGGCTACCAGAGCCATGAAGGACATGGACATTGACTAAGTTGCTCAGAGGATGAGCAACACTTTCAGTAAGGGGGTGATGACGAGCCTCATCATTGGGTAATTATACGGGCCTTAATCCACCTCCTAGCTTAGTCAAACCAACTATTCTCATAACCTATTGCATACTTTTGATTATATTGTGTTTATGAGATGAGTTAGAGTTGGATATTTTTCTTTGTCATCTAATGTGCATTTAATGTATGATTAAAAGATAAAAGCAAGGAATTTTGGAAAAGTCCTTGGTCAAAACTCGAAAGGGACAAGGGAGAGGAACTATAGCAGGTAAATCCTCCTCATTTAATACCCCTCCATTCGAATATTCCTTCATCATTTCAGAGTGCAAATAACCAAATCATGAGGACCAGAAGGAAACCGAGCAGGTGAAAGACAAAGCACTAGTTTATCTCAAGTTTGGGAGCTGAGCCTCCCTAAATTTAAGGAAGTCGTTGGAGACTTCAAATGTATAAGTAAAGAGGCCTAGGACCTCAGTAGGATTTTTATTTTTGATTGTAAAACTATTCTCTATTTTTGAGCTGCAAGACTTGTGACAATTTTTGATGTAATCCATTGTTTTGATAATTGGAATGAGCTTTGTTTTGAGCCAAGACTGAGTTAACTCAAAGGGCTGAAGCTCTTGGGTTAGGGCCCAACCCTAGCAGCCAAGGCTCCTTGTTATTGTACATGTATGTTAGCATAGATTCATGGTTTAATTGTTCATTTGCTTAAGTAGTTGGATTTCCATTACAATAATGTAGATTAGACTGGTTGTATGTTAGTTTGCTTCCATTTGTGCCTTATTTCAATTAGAAGGTTAGAAATGAGAAAAAGGATCACCATAAGGTTGTAAGCAGGTGTCTTGGCCTCAATTCCTCCCTCTGGGTCCATGACTTGAGGAAGAGACCCTTCAGCAACTCCAAAAACACACATTTCTAGTTCTTGCATGAGCTTGGGGTTTGTTGTGTTGATTCAACATTTGGTTCATTTCATTATCATCTTTTTCCATTACTCCATTTCTACAATAAGATATCACCCATGCTTTCATTCCCTTTAGCACTCTCTTTATGCATAAAATTGGAAATTGATTCATGCTTTTCTAGTTTATGAAAATGTATTTTGTCACATAGTTCTTGGGAAACACATATGTTTAAGAACAATAGGTACTTCAGGAGGAGACCCATACTTCATCACTAGCAACCGCCTTCCACTTCATCCACGCTAACCATCTCTTGCTCCACCATCACCCTCACTAGTTTTTGTCATTTTTTGTTGAAATTCCCCTAGATACCTTGAGAGAATCTAGCCATCTCTGATCTTGGATATCAACTCTTGAGTTTTCCTAGACCTTCTAACACCCCATATCACTCATCACGCACCTTTTCCAATCTTCCCAACACCTCACAATTAGCTCTCGAACATATAATGTAGGTTTTTTGTAATTCCTATAGGATCATCCTGTAGGTTTCTAGTACATCCTATAGGTTTTCCTGAAACAACTTGTTTTGAGGGTGAATTGATGGGGTACTTCTAGGAAGTCACAAAAAACCTCCTAGGACCCTTCCACACCATCCAACCACTCCATAAGCTTTTTAGCCATCCTCAAACACCTTCCATCCACTTGTCACATACACAAGAACAATTAGTTTGGATACTTGATTTTGCCTAAAAACCCAAAAAAGGTAAAAAAAGGTTTAGTTTAGTTTTCTTGCTTGTACATTGTATGGTTTTATGCTCTTTACTTCTGTAGCTTAGATAGCAACATTAGGTTAGTGTTGATTTAGCAATTCTCCCTAACATAGCTGTTTAAATGGTTAATTAGGATATGGTGTTATTTATCATTACATGTTGTTTTCTTCATTACTGCATTAGAGTAGCTCCCTTAGAATATATTTGCTCTTCTTCCAGCAATGAATCAAGCTTCTTTTGACTCTATAGAAGTCTATCTTGGAACTCCTGGGGTCTCTCACCCGATGAATAGTGACAAAAAGTAGGTCCTTCACTTTTACTTGTGCATATAACACTGCCACCTCCAAGTTTACACCAACCCCGGGTTGATAAGTAAAGCTGGTAGCACAGGAGTTGTAGCATCCTTGCTACAATACTGGCACTCATCACTCTCCCTTATCATCCTCTCTCTCTCAACATTTCTTTCTTTGTCTTTCTTCTTCTCCCCCCCCCCCTCTCTCCTTCTCTCTCTCTGAATTCCTTTTTCTTTTCCTTCCTCTCTCTCCCTTTCTCTCCCACCTCGCTCTATCTCTCCCACCCATGATTCACTTTTGCTCTTCCATCAAAATCTATCACTATCTCCCTCATTATCTCCTTATCTCTCTCCCCTTCTCTCCCCCCTTTGTGTATGCATATCCCTCTCTCTTTCATCTCCTTCTCTCACCCTTCCCTCCTCTACTTCTCTCTCTCTCTTCTCTCTCTCTCTCTCTACATTCTCTCACTTGTCACTCCCTCTCTTTCTAAACCTCAAACTCTCTAGGTCTTTATTCTTCCATATCTCCTTCTCTCCTTCAACTCTCATCTCTCTTCCTTCATCTCTCTCTTTTTCTCTCCCAACTCCCATCTTACCTCACCTCCTATCTCTCTCACTCTACCCTCCAAGCCTATCATTATCTCTCTCTCTCTCCTTCTCTCACTTTGCCTCTCTCCTCTTCCATATATATGTCTCCCTTTGTCTCTTCCCATTCTTTCCCTCTATCTCTCATATCCTTCTTTTTTCCCTCCCTTCTCTCCTCTCTCCCTCAGTCGCTCAACATATCTCCCTTGTCACTCCCTCTCTCTCTACCTCTATCTCTCTGTGTCATTATTTTTCTGTCCCCCTCTCTTCCCCTCTAACTCCATCTTTCTCTCCCTCTCTCTCTCTCTCTCTCTCTCTCTCTTTTCCCCCCCTCCCTCCCTCCCTCTCTCTCTCTCTCTCTCTCTCTCTCTCTCTCTCTCTCTCGTCTCTCTCTCTCTCTCTCTTTGTTTCCCCTTCTCTCTCCCCCCACCATCCCTCTCTCGATGTCTCTCTCTTTCTCCCTCTATCTACCCATTCCATCCATATGATCGAGAATTTTCAGCTTTTGTAATCAACGAACTATGTAAGGTCTAATATATTTTACATTTTCATTTTTTTATTCTGAAATGAGTTATTGTTCTTGGGCATGTAGTATTGATAAGGCATGGTATTATAACAAAACCTACTTACAAGTTAATAATATCCATGGTAAGGTTAGGGTGAATATCCATGGTTAAGAATATTGTTATATTGTAAGCTTATTGTAATAATTAAGTTATTATGTGCTTATTAACTAAATTTAAATATGGTTATGGAATCATTATTAGTCCTTGCCAAGGTAGAACTCGAACAATTGATTTTTATGTTGATCCTATTAGTTGAGCATTGGCCAACTCAACTTATAATGTTTAACTTTGAAAATTAAATATTTATTTTTCAATAGTAATAAGAAAACTAATTTTCAAATATTTGATTGGACCATACACTAGAGTTTTTATTGCATGTTTTGCACAATATAATGCCATGTGGATAACTTCCTTAAATATTTTATGCCATAATTTATAGATATGGTTGCAATATTCATGCATGATTTTTAGATATTTGTGTAGTGATTTTTTATTCTTAAGCTTTGCGGCAAAACCATCCAAAAATAAAATCCTTGAAAATATCTTATACTTGAGTAAATAAGATATTTACCATCTATTACTTCCCACCATATTTTAAGTAAGCCTTTTCATCAAAAAATGATAGAAATAAAATGTAAATAAATATACTTATGAGGATTTCTTGCCACCATTAATTATGTTTTCCTCAATACATATGTACGAGTAAAAATGTAAATGTGTAGACTTACTAGTGGTTAAATTATTCTACATAAGAAAGAAATTTACTTATCCACTCCACATCTCAATTTGTTACATCTTAATTTCTTAGTTCCTACCAAAGTGAGGTTTCTCTGTCAACTAGTATTGATTTATCATTATCAACTAGTATTGATTTATCATTGACTAATGTAAGCTATAATTATTTATGCAACTTTTCCTAGAGCATAGTTTCTAGCTTATGTTGGAGACAAAAAGCTTCCCTCCAAAAAAAAATTACAATATAAAAAATTTAATTTTATTATCTTTATTAATTTTAACATTTTATTATTAATTGCACAAAGATTTAAATATTTACATGCACTTTTAGACACTTCAACATATCTGCCATACCGGGATCTATATTACTTTTTGATTGAAACTTCACTAAACTACGAGGGGTGAATTAGTTTAGTACATCCATGGATATTAAAATTGTTTTCTTTTAATTGATTATATTAAAATTATTTTCTTTTAACTGATTAACTGAAACATTAAATAAGAAACTTAACACATATTGAGAAATAGATTTAATATGCCAAAAAAAAGTAATAACTAAAGCAAAACATCACATCAACAGATAACAACAAAACATATGGACACTACATATAAGTGGAAATTCATAAATGTAGAAAACCATGACTTTGTTATTGTTGTGATGAAAAGGAAAGCTCCTACTCCCTTATTACATTTGATTTTCTATAGGGTCCAACCTATAGGAGGCTTCTAACTCAATTTGTATTCAAGCTACAACATGCAAGGAAGCTCCAACTCCTCTAACATTTTTGTAGGCTACAACCCACATGAGGATCCTACCTCAATAGGCTCCAACCCATTGTTTATCAAGCTACAAATTGAAAGGAGACTACAATAACCCCATACATAGAAGAAACATGTTGGTTTACCTAGTTTATAACTATGCATGCCTCCATCTCTACTTTTGTTTCTTCTTCTCCTTAAATCTCCTTCACATAAGATCTATATATGTGTCAGGTAACTAATTAAAAACACATCAGTTAGCTCTCACATTCTTTAACTATCTAACCATATAGCCTTGTAACCTCACACAATTTTATAAATAAGCTTTGTTGGTTGTTGGTATTCCAAACATGAATATGAAGTGAAAAGATTTGTCTCTTTTCATTCCACTCATTTGTTTCACACCCTTTGAGATTTTTAATATTAAAATAAAATAAATGCTTCACCAAATTTTATATTTATCCGCATGTAATGATTAAATCAAAAAGCATAGTAATGATAGCCTTTCAACATATATTATTAATACATCAACGACTATAATATCACAACATCAGAAGCATGAAAACATTTGTCATGCCTTGCCTTTGTCTTTGCCTTATACCTTTTCCTTTTCCCTGTATCACAACAATATCTGCAACATAACAATTTTTGATAGAAAATCAACTAATATATGAAACTACATTTCCATAAATAGTGCATTAACACAATCATAACTCAATGCACCTCTTCACACAAATATTCATGCACCAACTGTACCGTGATACATTTCTTCTCCTTTGTTGTACTGCAAATAGTTCTAGAATATCTAATGCATACCTTATGCTAAAACAAAACAAGCATGCCATGCATACCAAGTTACTTTGCAACCATAACGGCCAATCAATTAACTCAACCATATGTATCATACCTTGTTTCTCCTTTTCCATAACAATATATGGAACATCATCAACATGAAATCAACTCAATTACTAAATAAAACCATATGAAAGCAAGTTGTTTGCCTCCAAATAATATAAATACCTATTCATTTGTGCATACATTAACTGTGCAACCAAATCAACATGCCTTCCCATCAAGCATAGTAGTGATGCATAATATAGTAATGAACAATTCAATAACAATATAAGCATATTCAAGTAGTTAAATAAAAATCGTCACAACTCCTTCGCAACATAGGATAACTAAATGCATCACATTGCCTTCCCTTGCACCTCTTGAATTGATCTCTATTACACAATAATCTCTGCAAAAAAACCTCATCAACTAAGCATACATCAAAAAACATAACCAAGCCATCAAAATATAATAGAAATGCCTTGTTCCTCCTCTTGTTCCTTTTTCATCACCCTTTGCATCACATGTTTGTATTTCAACCTTTCCTTATACCTCTTCAACACCCATCCCTGATACATGATGCCTCTCACAAAACCATAATACATAAAGCTATAACAGGAATCAACATCATCAAAGATCAACAACATGCAATATAACAAGCATATACCTAGATGTCAAAAATCAACTCCAACATACCTTACTATCAAACATCATTGGAACATACCTTGTTTCTCTTGATGTTTCTTTGCTAGTAATGAGAACAATGCCAACAATGTACCCCTTTAGCATTGATCACCATAAATGTGATCCTCCCCCTATGGAACTAAGAATTTATCCTTGTTTCTACTTAGCTCCCCTTTGACATCAATGGCAAGGGGATAAAAAATAGATATACTGAATGAGATAAACATATACAATCATCACTAGTAGTCCATTATCATTGTAAACATAAATTATGACATTTATCTTGGTTAATATAGACCCATACTCTTAGGTGCAATGACTCAAAATTATTGTCGAATTTTCAATTTGATTTAGAAAAAAAAAGTGTTCATGTTTTCAAGTGGGCACTCCATGTGCACATCCACTTGAGTCAAACATACAATGCGAACCATTATAAAAAAAAGAAAAAACCCTTCTTGATCACCTCTTCTGACTATAGTATAGTTTAGATTGTATGCTATCTACCCTTATCTAGTACCAATATTTATAATCCTCTTGCACATTGTTCACCATCTACATGCATAGACATCACTATATTCCTTTATATTAATTAAAAAAAAATGAATCAATTTTATCTTTGCCTTGAAATCAACATCAAACATTCATTGAAAGAGTTTGCAAAGGCTATCAATCATTCTTAGGCTTTTGATATTCCCAGACCACCATTTTTTTGCAAGAAGCATGTGAAATTCAGTTCCAAGGATCTTCCATTGATCTAAGGTATGTATCTCTTCCATAGAAAATAAAACATATCTATAGCCATTTCAAACCTAAAATTCCATTCATCAAGCCATTTCCATACTATGGGACATTTCAAAACTTTGGGAAGCTTAATAGGAAAATGATCCAATCTCTAATCAATTTGAATTAATGACCCATTATGAAGTACACAAACATATCAAGATACTTGTAGTATTATTTTAATGCCTGGACCTAGCACAACATTGAATTGGAAGATGTGGGACTTGCAAGGAAAGCCTCAAACACTAAATTGACATTAAAGCTTCTGATCATTGTAAGAAAAGCATTTGGGAAATGATCACTCAATAATAATTGGTTTTTTTTTTAAGGGACTGCAACCCAGATATTATATAAAATTGTTTTCAAAGTAAACCTCAGAGTAACATAATTTCTCTTGTGTTCGTCACTTGCAAACACGATTTTTATACACCGTTTATATTTTTGGTAGTTACCTTCATCATTTTTTTTCTTTAAATAAAAAATAGAAGAATATACCAATGATATTGCTCATCTGTAGTGTTTGTATGCTAAAATGATTCTTGAGAGGAGAGATCCTTCATGTAATTCTAGAAATAAGTGAACTCTTCTGGAAGAGACCACCTTTTGAAATGATCTAAGGCAACATTCAAATGATAACGATTTGGTACTAGGCTGAGGTACTATAGAGATTTTGTCTCCATTGATAAATGTCCTATTGTCTTCTAGGTATTCATTGAAGGAATGCATATCATTCAATAAGGATAGATCTATGCCATTATTAGGATCCTCGCTTTTCAAGCAGCCAATGAATGTTGATAAAATCCTTGACCTCGCAGTTTCATTCTCAAGTGGGTTTTCCAAAGGTGGTTCTAGGTACTTTTCCTCCAATATATGGGTTATAAAATTAGATTCTAGAATCCACTTATCATCGATCTTGATGACAGGAACTTACCTTTATTCTTACTCCCTCTTTTACATGTCGAGTGTAGTCTAGGATCAATATGTTGGTGAATGAAGTGAAGAAACAAAAGAAGAGGATCATCAATTAGAACGTCCAAGAAGGCTCAAAATGTATATGGTTTATATAATCATCATACTATTGCTTGGGTGAGAGGAACTCTTTGGGGAGGATTCAATTTGACCAATAAAGAATAATTGACCTCCCAAACAATAATATTACCATTTAAATGACTCATGGTCGATTACTCTTGAAGTGGTTGGGTCATAATTTATGAAACTTGGTTTCAGCATTGTCATCATTCTCACTCACAATAGTAATTATTCGATCGATACAATTTCACATCTAAACGAATGCACATTCATGTGTTCAAGACTATTATGTTTGTACTAAATTTCATAAGCTAAGAGATTGTATGTCATTGATGAGAAGGAACGATATATTTATAATCCAACAATGATATAGTAATGCAACATGTTGAACGAGCTAGTTGGGTTGATCGGCTAGACGACTGAGAAAAGGCTAGTTGACCCAGCGAACTAGCCTAAGTGTAACATATTGCAATAGGGAATTGGGATAACAAATGATATATTAAACAATGTGGTTAATTTGACAGCTAGAATCTTGTAATTATCTACCAGTATAGATATACCAATTTGTACAACAATGTAACAGAAAGATTCTTGATATATATGTGTGTGTGTGTGTGTGTGTGTGTGTGTGTAACTTTCCTATATTTTCATTACTGTATCTTGTCTCTATTATATGTTTTTCGTATTTTCCCTCATGTCTATCTGCTGGTAATAATGTTTACTTTTGACTAGATTACAAAATTGGTTCTATTTTTAGTAGAAAGAACATGAGTCCAATATAATATGAGAGCATAAATGTGATCCTTAGATGAGATACAGTTATGGTAGGAAGTGAAGATCAATAACTATCTAAAAAATTATGCGAGAAGGCATTAGTCGTCGATCAGGGAAGCCAAGTCCAACTTCTTCACAGAAGCACATGAGCATTTTATTGAAGGAGCTCTGATAGAGATCAAAAAGTTCCTTGATAACATTACTAATAAAAAAACCTCAAAATAAAACTTACACCCGATTTTTATTGAAATTATAAAAATACAATTGAACAAACCTGAATGAGGGGCTTGAGTCAATCTTGGAAGACTACTATGAAGAGTAAGATCTAGAAGACTAAACATCTATCGAACATATAAAAACAATAGTTTATGATGATCTACACGATGAGTTCTTCTACATATACAAACCCTATTAGATAAATTCCTTTTAGAGAAAGACACAAGGAATATTGTCAAATACCTTCCACGACTAGAAATCCCAAACCATACCAACCGGAAATAGGAGTAGGTGAAGTGGCACAATTTTCTGGACATGTGATTTAGAGACACAAAAGAAGCGTGGGATTATTTTCGAAGAAAATAAGTAATCAAGTCTGGCCAAAAGATAATCCCTCACAAATGAACATTATTCCCATCAACATGGGGGGGTTAGTAGATCATGAGAAATGAAAAGGGAAAGAGAAGAATAAAAGAAAATTTTTGGAGAAGTATGGTAGTTGATGAAAATGGAGGGGAAACACCATCCATCAAGAAGAAGTAATAAGAAAAAAATCCACCAAATAGTGACCAATAGTACAAAAATTTGATTGACATGAAAAATTTAGCAAGGGACCATATAAATAGTCAATGGGAACAAATTAGAGAACAAGGATACCTTAAGAAAATCATTCAGAATTGAGAGTGTGAGAGCAAAGATGCATGGGACTCCTGAGAAGATTTTAGAGGTGCAACATTGCCTATGCAAACAGAGAATGAATTTCTACTAATAACTTCAAGAGAGAAAGTAGATGCTATGGAAATAGATGATTCTGGTCCAACAATAATAAATACTTTGATGAGGTGCCTGTCAAGTCCTAACATAAGATAATTTCATCAGTGGAGGAATTAATTCAAAATATCCACAGTTTGGTACATTGACAATAAAAATTAAACCCTCAATAGAATCAAAATCCTATTCAAACCAATCAAATAATAATAATAATGAATTAGAACACATACTTCTCTAAATTTCCAACATCGCAATTATACCTGCCCACTGCCATAGCTTGTATCCCTTGAAGAAAAGCAAATTTAAAAATTGGTCGATGAAGAGTTACGACCACAAATAAGTATATTTATGGAATATATAGATAAGGGGTGTTAGACCAAAGAGTCGGTATATTAGGACATCAACATAAGAGAGGAAAGAAAAGACTTAGGTTCTAATGATGAAACTAATGAAAATGATCTATTCCACCTAACTTTGCACTAGATGACCAAGATGGGACTAAATCATATACCCATCTATGAAGGAGACGATGATCCATAGAGACACTACTTTGTTTGAGATTTTTTTTTTACCGCAAATGACATAAACGATGAAGACAAGAAAATGGCACAATTTTCTCCAACCCTAAGGAAAGGAGCCCTGACATGGTTCATGAACTTAACTAGAAAAAAAGAAAGATGAAGGATGAGATCAAAACTAGTTTCCTTATCTTCTTCAAAGCACAAGATGTTAAGAATTTGGAAGAACAAAAGATAAAAGAAATAAAACATAAATTGGATGAATTTGTTTGTGAATACAATAAGAGCTTCAAAGACATGTTAAGTAAGATACCATACAATGTCGACGAGAATATACTAGTACAATGGTATATGGTTTGGCTACTTCTGAAAATCCACAGGACACTTTGAATATATGAAATAAATGCATGTGAAGAAGCTCTCAAACTAGCCTAGTGAATTGAGCAGGATGATGACAATCAATTAATAAATACACTAACTGAAAACAAAATTGAAGATAGATTAGTGCAACTACATAATGCTCTTCCACAACCATCCCTCCAAAAGAACCATCTATGGTGCACTCATTTCCATATTGAAGGGCATACCAAAGATACATGTCAATTCTTAGACTATTTTGACCAAGATTTTACAAGGATACAAACCGATGTGTATTGTGACATCTGTCAAACCGCGTCTAACCACTCCTCTAAAAATTTCCAATATAACCTATGAAATTCAAAACCAAAATGTTGTACAATATGTGAATACAATACGCATTCCACCCAGGAATGTCCATTGAACAAAAAAGTTAAACCCAATTATCATGTGGTATATCATACATAGTCCATTGACCAACTATTAGAAACACCTCCATTCAATAGAGGAGGACGAGGTCAAGGAGGATATGGTGGTCGATGAGGCGGTTATAATGATAGACATCATGGTCAGGGCCGAGGTCGTGGGAGATTTTATTGCTCTACTTGCTAGAAAGAGGGATATATCACGAATTAATGTTCCCCAAAGGATCAAATTGACTTGTGTTTTTGTAATATGTGTGGTCTGAGAGACCAATCACTAGAAGACTATCCCAAGAGCATAGAAAAGGTTATAAATAAAATAATCATTAATCTACTACAAACTGTCCTGAAGCATGATATTTTGAACCTAAAAATCTTCATGTAGTCATAAGATCAAGAGATGGAAGAGACAATAGTGATCAAAATAATTAGTTGATCTGATCTATCAATATTTCAACAAAGTATCTAGATGTACAGCAACAAAATCAAATAATTTGTAGAGTAGTTGAATTATTTACAAAATAAAGTGAAGATCAAAGTGTATCTAAGGACCTAATCTTAGAGTAATTTCTCGAGCTTGTAAAGGAGGAACACTCTCTCACCTGACTCATCAAATTATTGAATATGATAAAAAATTGTAATGAAACTAGGGAAAGAGAGGAAATTAAAAAAAAAAATTCACATGGTACCTAGGTAGATGATCATGACCCATAAGTTGGCTTAGAAACAAATGGGTTCATGGTTAAACAATTTCTTGTTAAGTTTGGATCTCAAATAGATAATCTAATGAGAGATACATGGATCAACATGGGATGACCAAGTATACAAAAAACAACCAACGATCTTAAATTGGTCAACCAACTATTCATTGAACCAATTGATACATTACGAAAAGTCCAAATATCAATAATGGGGATCTAGACAACAATCAACTTTGAAGTCATCGACTTGGTCAATGGCATACCTACTTAATGAGTGTTAATTGGATGACCATGTGGACAAAGAATGAAGGTGACCATATCTCTAGAAAAATGTATGATTGAATTAAAAGGCAATAAAAAAAGATCAATACTCCTTTAGACCCTCACAAAGGAAAGATGTTGGTAGAATCTACTAATGAAAAAGTTTAAAACAAAAATTTGTGTCAAGTACTACATGATTAGCATGATAATGTGGATCTAACTGCTTCGAGTGAGACCTTAACCAGATCTCCTCTTTCAATTGGATAGAATTTAGATACTGATCTATATGAATGGAAATTGAGAATTATGAATCAAAGGAAAAGGAGTGTTGGACTATACAAGTTATCCTAACATCAAAAATATGACCTTGCTATTTTATCAAAGTTCTACCAATCATACAAGAAAATAATTTTCAAGAAACACCATCCTTACTCTCAGCTGATTTAATAACCGACTCTAATTCTCACATCCCTTTTATATAAAGGGAATCCCCTTTTAACCATGTATAATGGGTAATGAAATCAATTGGTGAACAAAGATGAATGCGGATTCTAGTGTAAACTTTTACTAGTCAGGCAACAAGATGGTGGGATATACATTCAGCTTGACTTCAGACCTTGAAAACTGAAAGCCCTTATTTTATTGATTTATTTGGAAGGAGAAATTTATCTACAAAATCAAGTATACCAGCTTTCAGCGTTGGTCAAGATCCCATTGAACACATCAAAGTCTGTGAACTACATTAACAAAGACTTGGATTTAAGGATGAACTTGTTTAGTCACACATGTTCCCAAACACACTGGATGATATTCCAAAAAAGTGGTAGAAGCTAGAGGAAGTGATGGAGCAATCCTTCCAATGGAAGGATTTAAAAGAAAACTTCATTGAATATTTTGAGTTTCAGCTAAAGGAGGCAGAACTAAAGCACATCGTCCCAAAAATCAAAGAATTTATACTAGAAAAACTAGTCGATCCATAGACTTCAATAAATAATTCATTAACCTAAAATTACTTAGCCTTTACTTATGAATACAAGATATTTGTCTAGTTATAAATGGAAGAATCACCCGTTGTTGGCCAAAGTTTTACCTTGAATAAGAATCATCCAGAAAATCATAAGAAAATCAAGTCAATATATAAAGTTGACAAACATGAAATAAATAGACCAGACAAGTTAGAATTCCCACCAACATATCAGGAGGTTAAATCTAGGTAACTCCAACTTGATGAGTTTAAGGTACCCGACTAGATGGACAAAGAAATTAAAATAAAAGAAGTCGACATATCAAATGACCACTGACCAAAAAATCACCTAACTTGGTGACTATTGGTCGGAGAAACAAACAAAGAAATTTTTTGAATTTCTCAAAGAATACCAAGATGTATTTTTCTGAGACTACAAATATTTAAAAGGATTAGTGAAAGAAATGGAAGAAATGAAGATTAATCTGATCCCAAGAGCCAAGCCAATAAAGAAGATTTTGTATAAATTAGCTCATAAATACAAGCCTATTGTACAAAAGGAAATAGAAGGAATGCTTGCTACTGGTATAATATACCTGATAGAAACATCAAAATGGTTAAGAACCATCTTTGTTCATCCAAAACAACATGACCCGATAAGGCTACGTATTTGCGTTGACTATCGCAAATTAAATATGTTAAAAAATTCACCAATCCATTTCCAACTCTTTTCACCGACGAAATCATTAATGAAGTAGCAAGATATAAATGCTATTCCTTAATGGATGACTTTTAAAGGTACAATAAATTACCCATAGCAGAGGAATATCGAGAAAAAATAACATTTGTAATGGAATTTGACTCTATTGCATATAGAGTAATGTTGTTCGGGCTGAAGAATGCACTAGTTGTGTTCTCAAGAATCATCATCAAAGCATTCTAGGAACATATTTATAAGACCAAGGCTATTTATTTTGATCACTAGATAGTCTACATATTATTAAAGGACCATATTCAGTGGTTAAGGTTAATTCTCAAAAGGTGAAGATAGATATTTTTGTCTCTTAACGTAAAGAGATGCATTTTTGCAAATCCCATTAGAATATTAATAGGTCACGTCATCTCAAAAGATGCAATTAAAGTCTATATGGCAAGAATAAAAGTAATCCTAGACTCAAAACCCCTAGTTAAATAGAAGAAGATTAAAATACTTCTAGGAAATACACGATATTATAGAGTATTCATTCGACACTACTCCGACATAATGTTTCCAATTGATGAACTCCTGAAAATTGATGTCGCATTTATTTGGTTCAATGAATGTGATGAATTGTTTTAGTTATTAAAGAAGAAATTTTTTGAAGCTTCAATTCTTAAATTTCCAGATTGGTTTAAGCAGTTTCACGTTGATATTGGTGCATAAAATGTGGAAGTTAGGGAAGTCTTAGTGAAAATCGACGAAGAAATAATAGATCATCCAAATTCTTATGCTAGTTGTAAGTTTAACAAAGAATAAATAAACTATTCAATGACAGTGCATCAAGCCTTAGCAATGGTATCTTCTCTACAAAAATTTTAGAATTACCTTTCGGAAAATCCTTTTATATTTTACATAGATCATCAAGCTTTAAAATACCTTGTCAACAAACCTATGCTCCAAGCCCAAATTTGGTGATGGCTACTATTATTCCAAGAATTTGAATTTGAAGTTATCGCTCAATTAGGAAAACAAAATTTTATACTTGATCGTTTATTGTGACTGGAATCATAGGATGAACCAATGGAGATTGACAATTACCTTCCCAATACACACCTATTCAAAGTTGAAGCAGTCCCTATCGAGCTAGCCAAAATAGAAGAGTGTCTCCACACAAGTAAACTGCCCACGGTTTAACTATATATATATTCTAGCAATTAAAGCAGCACCATACATATTAATAAATGGTCAACTCTACAAACTAGGAATTGGTGAAGTACCCAGAAGATGTGTCGTTGACCATAAAAGGGAAGTGATTAATGACAAAGCCCATAAAGGGGTAGTTGGAGGACATTACCAATGAGACATAACTACTCAAAAAATAATGTCGGCTAGTTTGTGGTGATCAGGCATATTTCATGATTATTGACAACATGTACAAAAATGTGACATATGCCAAATAACCAACCGAGCTCTTCCAAAAAATCAAATGTTGTTATACTCCATAATTCCATATCTACCATTTGAAATATGGGGGATCGACTTTTTTGTTCCATTCCCTAAGAGAGCAAAGTGAACACATGCAAAGTACATCATCATTGCAGTAGAATATGTAATGTAATGGGAAGAAGTAGAACTAGTAGTATCATGCACTATGGAAGTTGTAGCCAAATTTATATATGGAAACATAGTAACGCAATTTGACTACCCCTTGGACCTCATTAGCAATAGAGGAATGCACCTTTTATGGCATAATTAAAGTACTCACAAAAAACTTCATGATTGAACATAGAAAAACTACATAATACCATCCTCAGGAAAATGGTGCAGTTTGCACAAAGGATTATTGAAAATATGTAATACATACAAGGACGATTGGGAAGACAAAATTCTAGTAATTTATGGGTTTATCGTACAACCTTTAAGCAATTGATGGGGCCGACACCATTTAAACTTGTTTTCAAGCAAGAAGCAGTGTTACCAATTCATTTTTCAACAAAAATATAAGTTGTGTCGACCATACTTAAATAAAATTAAAAATTACAGGCACAATGATTCAAACAATTACATCAATTGGAAGAAGACTGACTGTTATGAAACCAACTCAAGAAAAGATAGAAGAGATAGATCAACGCCTTAGAATTTAGCCTCTTCGAGGGGGCAACCTCCTTTACATTACAT
>APFE030164475.1:153507-209794 GCA_000404065.3 Pinus taeda | reverse complement strand
AATCCTTTACAAGATATGGTCGGATTCATTTCTTGATGCTCCATGTGATCTTTCACTTTTTGAACATTTTTCTTCTTGATATGTCCTTCTATCTTGATAGTTTGAGGAGTGGTAATTTCGACCAATGAATTACAAGATATGGTTGGATTCATTTCTTCTTTCTCGATGTGATCTTTCACTTCTTGCACCTTTTCTTCTTGATATGTCCTTCTATCTTGAGATTTTGAGGAGTGGTAATTCTTGCCAATGCTTTACAAGATATGGTCTGATTCATTTCTTCTTTCTCTGGGGTGGGGTCCTAGCGTATATCCTTTTCTTTTGATTTTTCTTGATCCTTTTCTTCCTCCTCTTCATATTCTATGTAAAATAATTTCTTCTCAGCATACTTATGACCTTTAGTGCATTTTCTATCACAATTGTAAAAAATCCCTTTTTCTCTTTTTTCTTCAAATTGTTGTGGTGTCACCCTTGTAGGTTGTGGAAGGCTAGGAGAAACAACACTTCCATGTTTATAGTTGTGAGAGGTATGCTTCATGGTTTCATAATTTTGCTTTCCACTATGTCACAAAGCCTTTTTACTCTTTCCAATGGTTGTGGTGTTACTCCAAAGAAGGTGTTGCTCTTTGTATCCTCATAATGTGCTATCATTTCCTCCATGAAAATTAACCATATAACAAGTTGTTTACCAGAACAAAGCCCTTCATACCATAAAAATTGATCCGGTTCTAAATATGAAGATGCAATGCATACCTTTTGTAACAGTGGTACACCATATAGATCAAAATATTGCTCCATCTGAAGTATCCAATTTATCGTATCCTTGCCATCAAACTTCCTCATCTTGCTTTTTCGTGATTTTAGGAGCTCGATCTTGAAATGACTGTAACTCTGTACTTGCGGATCATTAAGTTCTGAAATTATGACCTGTAGTAGCCCTCTACGTCCTCTTTCCAATGCCACTAGTATGATCTAAATTGGATTCTCCAAGAAAGAGTTATGCACAATCTCCCAAGATGACATGATTATAGACCTTTCCAGAAGAGTGAACTTGTATGAAGTGCCACGTATCCCTGTTTCGACCTTTGGCACTGAAAAATATATACAAGAAACTATAGTTTGTCCTCTTTCTGTACCTTCTTACAAAATTTAAATCCAATTCCCAGAGAGAAAGTTATGATGATTTTCCCCTGGTCACCTATTTGGAATGTAATTCAAGCGTCTGCAAAAAGACCAACTTCCTCAGATCATATCTCCGCAAATATAGCACAAAGATCTCTAAAATTCTGACCCGAGAATTAGCACAACGACTTCTCAAATGGGTTTTTTTTGTGACTTCTGAAACGTCACAGAAAAAAAGTTATAGCGAAAATTCCACGATGACCTGTTTGGAGCAGCGAAACCCTAGAATCCAAAGCTCTGATACCAAATGGTATGAAACCAGCTCAAGAAAAGATAGAAAAGATAGATCAACGACTTAGAATTCAGCCTCTTCGAGGGGGCAACCTCCTTTACATTACATAAATGAACAATTCTTGGATGATACAAATGAAAAGACCTCTTTCTATATATAGGAGTCTAAGGGGTCATAACATAATCAGAGCCGACATAACAATAATAATGTAAGGGCACAATAATAACAATAGTGGGCTTCTATGGGGCACAATAGTAACAATATGGGCATACATGGGTACATCAATATAATAAGTGGGTTGTAGTAATAACAATAAGGGGTTACACTAGTAATATAGGGGCTTAACACTAACTGTATGTGTTATATCATCAACAAATTCGTAAGGCTCAACAAAAATATTGGCATGACCAAAACCTACATCCAAAATTTTTCAAGTTGGAAATTTAGCAATACTATACAATAGTCGAGTGGAAGAAGACCGAAAGACTTGAAGTTTCATGGCTCAACCAATTTTCTATTGAAGATATTCGACCGTCACAAGCAGTCCAACTAAAAACATTGTAGGGTCACCTATTCAAGTCACTTGTTAATGACAACTGTTTAAAAATATATATTACATAAATCATATTCAGTATAGGTTAGATGTAAACTATTGATAGATAACCTACCATTATGTAATTAACTATTTAATAAATAAAAATATAAAATTAATTATTAAGGTTATTACATTTTTTTTTTTATGATTCCCTTCTACTTACTTTAAATTTCTAACATTAGTAGAAATCAGTTATAAGTATAATCGACATAACAATTGGAACATCAATAAAAAAACATTCCAAGGATAACCATATAATCACACAAGTGGATTCAATGGAGCACGGGGATCACCTACACAATCTTTTAAGAGAAAAGCACAATTTAGACCAACGCCAACAACAAGACAATCAAGATGAAAGACATAGAATTAAGAGCTGACCTATACATCATAGACACCAACCAAAAAATCAAACTCGCATGGTAAGATTCCATAGATATTTAAGCCTAGAAGGAAATGACGACCAAGTACTAGAGATTAGTTTGCAAAATATGGCACCACAAAAATTTAACATGCATGAACTTGACCGAGAAATTCACAAAATACAGAAAGGTGGATTTACAAATCAAAGAAATAAAGTATGATTTTCATCCTTTGACACACCCCATGCCTCACACATATCAACACCATCATAAAGAAAGAAAGGGTCATTCCAAGATTCTTAGTATTTAATACCCACTCCGCTAGAAAGGTGGCAAACTAATGCCATTCACACATGAAATAATAACCAACAGATTAGACAAAAATTGAAGTGAAATCCTGAGGAATCACAAGAAAATGATAAGGATGGTGTATTTAACGCCACCTATATAAAAATAAATGAATGCACCAGATTCCAAAAAAAGCTTGCCAGAAATTTGAAGCAACTCCCCTTGTGACATGGGGGACATTCCAGACATTTGAAGTCCTGTAATTTTTTATTCAGAGTTTCTTTATTGTCTTCAAAAAAAATAATTCCACAGACACTTTCCATGATTAAACAAAAGAATAGACGAAAGGAAGAAGAAGTTAAATTCGAACCCAATACCACATATCAATTCAATCATGTTGGTAAAGGAGAGCTAGAAGTTCATTTCCATAACATACTCCAAGTGAAGGTCGAAGAAAACACACATAAAAAGTATTTTGATTACTATATAAAATGGGCCAAGACATGAAACTAATGGAATCCATAAATGGAATACTTAGAGAAAGTGAGAATACGTGAAATTCTTGGGGCCCCGTTGATTGTAGATCTTTAAGGAATGAAGGAAGAAGTCGTGGAGTACCTAGTGAGAAGATACCACTATGGAAAATTATGGCTAGATCAATCATATATTATTTCTGAAACCAGTATCCATCTAATCAAAAGACTTCCACACAGAGTACCTAAGGTACTGACTATAGGTGACATGATTCAATGGCTTACAAAACTTGTTGGAGGGATCTCTAGAAACAATTCATGAGCCTTGGTGATTAGCCAAGTGAAATGCCCCTTGGAAAAATGGGTTTGCATGATTGTTTCTTCGTGTCTGAATTCAGCAGGTTTATCTTCATATGTCAAACTCTCCATGCTAGAAGTTATCAACGAAATAGAAAAATGTTGATTTCAGTATAATTGGGAACATCATGTGGCCGACTTAATTAAAGCTAATTATCAAGACTATCAGAATTCCAGTAAGTCCATATGCTTTCCCTCTGTACTAATATGGATTTCCATGAGGGCACACCCACTAGTTGGGGAATCTAATTTTACAAAGAAAGATCCACCCATGATGAACAAATTTAAGATTTTCTCTAGTAGTTGGTTAAGGGAGTCATAGTCATTTGTCCTTAGTGAAATTTTTAGAAATGGGTTGCTAAATATTAGGAATATTTCTGATAGGTGGATAATTCCCCAACATGTACATTGTACCCTACCTCCATTATCTAATATTCAAATATTCCCTGACTACACTAAAGTTTATTATAACAACCCAGTGAGATCAACCCCCAGGATTGCCCCTACGAGCCAATAATAGAACAAATATTTTGTGAGTTATGTCAACATTATAATACTAAATATTCCATTCCACCTGCCATTTTCAAGCCGACCCATGACATCATTACACCTATGAAAGAAGCTGAAGGAAAGGAGGAATTCTAGGCTATTCTCTTCCTACAACCCTTCAAAGTTGATTTATCAGTACCCTACATGAACCTTCACATAAGTGCACTAGCAAAGAGCATACCAGCCCTAAGTCTACCCCTTCCAAAGATAAACCATACCAGTGAAAGAAAATACTTTAAGATATCAAACTCGCTGATCTAGTCAAGCAACAAAAGTTGGATGAAGCTCTTAAATGTCTAGAGCCTGAACAAACAATTGTCGAAAAGTCTACTAAGCACATAACTCCATTCACGAAATCCATATTTGAGATTCCCTATAAGGTTCTTGGGGTTTTCTTGCTAAGAATATTGAGCAAAAAATGGATGAATTCGTTCAAAAATGGAAGCATGATACTGAGTCACCTTATCAATCTAATATGTGGACAAGTCAATCTACGACAATTATATAGATTGACTTAACCAAGGATACCCCTATTAATTCTCCAACTTGAGTTTTTGAAGAGAAAAACAACACTGGGAAAATGAATTATGACAAGGAGCATGAAGAGAAGTTTGAGAAAGAGGAGTAAGATAAAAAAAATTATGAAAAGAAGATTCTGACAAAGATAAATATAATGAAGAATAGTCAGGAGAATATCAGTCTTGCAAAGACAAGGAAGAGAAGCAACAAACAAAATAGGTTTAGTCAGATGACACTTAGAAAAATAAGTCCCATTCGGAAGTAAACCAGTCACAGGATAAGTAGTCGAACATCCAAAGTAATTTAAATCATACTTCTAAAGATAATTCGTTGGAGAAAAGTTAGTCTGATGAATTTGTTAAAGAGCACAACAGGCAAGAAACTCGTGGTTCGACTAAGTTGAAACAAGGAGAACTAGGAGGAGTACAAGTTGTTAATACAACACCAACAACTAATCCATGTACTACTGACATTCTGACTACTCAAGTTAATTCGAATTTGACTACAACAACCACTTTGGTAACCAAGGACAAGAAGAAGCATCTTTGACATCACTACTAAATATGTTGATATTCAACTTACTAGTGACAGACAACTTTTTCAGGTTATGCGACATTTTGTCAAAGTCGTTAAGAAACTACTCAAAAAATGAAAGAAATACATTGAGAAGTTTCATCACTTATAAGAACGGGAAAGGGAGACTTGGTTGAACTTCCACACCCAAGAAGCGTACAACTTAAACATTCTCATTGTAGCCAAGAGTGATGATCATCTTATTTCTATTTAATAATTGGTAGAGTAGTTGATTTAATAGAATTTTTAACTTAATGCACAAGTACTAGACTTGCAGTCTCAACTTACCATTGTTGGTAATCATAACTTTACACAAGATATGCATAAGGCCGATGTACACTTCCTAGAAGTGAAACAAAAATTGGAAGCCACACTTGATAAAGGAGATGTTTTTACTGCTACTTTGAATAGTTGTATTTCGTACTCTTTTGTTATTAATTTCAGGGTAAGGGCCCAAGAAATTCTTGGCTGGGACCTATCAGCTAGGAAAACCTCATATTCTAGAGTCAAATAGTCAATAAACACTCAACAATAATAAGGGAAATAATATTATGCAAATCTTCTACAACATCATCATCAGTGGTTGCGTGAAGGATATAAATTTGATAAAGAGGCTTCAAATACTTATGAGTTCCTACATCAAGTCCTACAACAGGTGGATAATATTAAGAAAAATAGACCTTTTAATCAGAGGATATAAGACTATGTAGTGTAGAAGACAATGTGAAATACTTGTCTGGCCTCATAGAGTCAACTGTAAAACTTCGAGTAACAGTCCAAGAATGGTGAATCTTCTATGAACATTTACAAATTCTGGCTCCAGTGATATATCAAACCACATTTCTTGGCATAACTCCACCACCATGGACACATTGTAAATCTCTACTTCCCGAAGGCTACCCATCAATTTCATGCATCAAGTGTTTTGAAATTTACTACTATTTGAAAAAAGCAATCTCATGAAGAAGATGTCTATCAAGCTAAGGACCAACCATCCTAGCCTACCTCGGAGATACTGACTACAGTAACATAACCATCGAGCCTGAACCCGCTAATCATCTGAACTTGATATTGTTTTCTTGTAATTTAGAATCATGAATGTAAAAATGTCCTTTTTTCTTTTGTGTTTTTTTGTGTTTTTCCAAATAACCCCTTATTCGAGACAAACAAAGCTTTGAGTGTGGGGGTGATGTTGAAGGAGCTAGTTGGGTTGACAAATTAGGTGAATGAGAAAAGGCTAGTAAGCCAAGCCGACTAACCTCAATGTAATAAATTTTAATACAACAATGGGACAACTAATGATAAATTAGACAGTGTGGTTAATCTATTAGTTAAAGTCTTGTAATTGTCTATTACTCTGCATATACTTGTTAGTATACTAATGTAACATAGAATTCCTAATATAGTAAGTGTATATATGTGTGTGTGTGTGTGTACAACTTGGCTATCTCCTCACTATTGTATCTTGTATTTATTATATGCTTTTTGTGTGTTCTCTCATGTATATCTACTAGTAATAATGCTTACTTTTGAGTAGATTACAACACAACACAAATGCACCTTATATCAATGCACCGTAGATATTAATACAAACACATCATATATTAAAGAAAAATACCATATAACAAAATCACCATATAAATAATGCACAAAAAACCCATGTTTGGTAAAAAAAAATGTTGTGAAGACTTCAGAACCAACTTTGATGATTTTCAAATTCTGGTAAGCAATTTTATGTATGCCTTTCCATGCATAAAGCAGTATGACCTTTGACAAGAATTTGATTGTATTTGGGCCTGTTTGTACATCACAAAAAAATTATAATCTTCCATGCTCTGTCCCAAAAAACTATTCTGGAGAGAGAAATTCTAAGAAGAAGAATGTGTCATGAAGATAATTGAACGGTTCACTCAGTGATTCACTAAGGGAAAATCTAGATCACATGTTGTCTTAATTGTGCATGTTTTCTACATGATTTTGGAAAATCTAATTTCAGAACTGGGACAATTAATAACCAATAAGGAAATGTTTGAAGCATGAATTAGAAATTAGAGCATAAATCCCTAAAATCCACACTAGAAAACAACATATACCATAATTCGTAATAATGAATACATACAAGCAACCAACTGATGCCAATCCTTGAACCATTAAAGTTTTGAAAATGTTGCATTGATCACATTGTATCCTCAACTTGTATAGTTTGTCGTTTAATACACCATGGATGAAAACTGGAAATGAAACAGTAACATCCCTAGATAAAAATCCATGTAAAAAAATATAGGACCACAATCATGGGACATGTATAACAAGATGAATGGTGTGAAATAAATCATAGTGTGGGTGTTCATTCGATTTATTATGGATAAGGAAATTGACAAAGGAAATGGAAAAGGATTTGGAAAGGAAAATGGCAGTTTTGGCACATTTATTAATCAAAATAATAGAAATTAGGAGAAAAGAAAGGTGAGAAGTCATAGGTTGCATGTGAGGAGGAAATTGAAGGAAAATAATGGAAATTGAAGATAATAGAGGGCTCATTAATAAAATGGCTTATGAGGATCAGTGGGTAGGCTTGGTCAGTGTAAGGTTGTTCAGTTAAGTTTTGGAGCTCTCTATCTATTCTCTCTCTCTCATACTCTTGCAAACTTAGATTTTCTTGGAGCGCTCTTAGAGGAGTGTGGCATACATCGAGCCTTGGAGAAAGAAGGAAAAGAAAGAGCAGGAACATGTAAGAGGAAATTGGGATCATCATCTACACTGGGTTTTGACTGCAAGTACTGAGTTGCATGTATGTTTTCCTCACTATATTTGGCATGCATGGTGCATGCATGTGGTTGATTGGTCATGATTTTACATTAGCATGGAGGATTGCCTAGATTGATAGTGGATTTTCCTAGACTTACCATTTCCTGGATAGCCATGGTGTTGTTGGTTTATTTCTTTGTTTTTCTAGTTGGTTCTCATGTTTCCTTTAGTTTGGGTTGAGTTAATAGTCCTGGAACCCTTAGTTTGACAAATGTTCTATAATCCCTGTAACAACTTGGGTTGAGTTACTAGTCCTAAAATCCTTGGCAGGAAAAATGCTCTAGAAGCCCTAGGTGGGTTGAGTTACTATTCGTGGAAGCCTGGAATAAGTTGTGGGTTGAGTTACTAGTCCTGGAAGCCTTGGTTGGAACAAACACTCTGCAGCCCTAGAAGGCTTGCGTTGAGACCAATCTAATGATGGTTTTGTGAGGTCTAACAATGAGGTGGAATTATTTTTTAATGGGTTGAGGTTGATGGCCTATGGAAGCCCTGGATTGTTTTGGATTGATGTGTTATATGAGATCCCACATTCATGCTTAGAAAATGGCATAAGAGATAATTTTTTAAGAGAGATTTGGCTCAAGAATTCTCTGGTCTGGTGGAAAGCAGTAGTCCCATCCCGAGTTTGGAGCTGTCATCATCAATACGAGGTTATTTGTCCTTGTATTCATATGAGTATTATACTATTATATATGTAGATCATATGGCTATGATTTCCTTGGTATTTCTATTGCTGTTATGTTGGTTATGTATATATTTAATGACAATTGCTATGTATGGCTCTCATCATGTTTTTACTTGTAAGTGAATGAACAATCTATTTATGACCTAAAGGATGAAACTAAAGCTAATTTGATGAGGCATCAATGTATCGTAGCGATTCTTAGATGAGTATGAGACCCCTATTCTTAGAATATTGTTTACACGTATAGATTACATGTTTGTGATACGTTTTATGAAATGTTTGTCATGGCTAGTAGGGGTCCAGTCAAGGGCTTGTTCAAGTATTTGCATTTGCATCATTGTTTCATTGTTATATTTCTATTTTGAAGGTGTCATTCAATTCTAGGAAGTGACCTGTGGTCTTGGCCTAAAAAAGTGGCTCAAATCTCAGGGACGTTGGTGCAACTCTAAGAAAACTAGTCCCTGGACACTGGAATGCATTTTCGTAAGAGTGTCTAGAGGCTCTTGGATGTTGTCAGGCCTATTGCGTGGTAGTTTCTAGAGGTCAAGAGGTCTAAAACCTTAGTGGAATTGAGGGGTTAGTTACCAGAAGTGTTTGTATGGTTCTCAGGTTTACTATATCTGATGTGGAAGGCATGTATGATGTGTTTCTATCATTTCCATTTTGTTAAAGTCACCTCGAAGGTTGAATCCAATCATAGGAGCCTCTCATGACATGTTTAGCCTGGTTGGCTAGTTACTTGGGTAGATGTGGAAGGAGGGTGTTACAGAGTGGTATTAGAGCATGGTTCACCCCTCGGACTGGATGGGCAGTGTGTTATTCATGCATTTATGTCAATTGCATATGTGTTGGTTATGATTGTAGTCCATGTGCTTATTGTATTTACATCCTGTTGATCATGGTTGTAGTGATGTCACCATGTGAAGGTAGATGGTGTTATTTTGGGATGTGTCATCATGAGTGCATGGTTGTATAAGCATTTTTTATGCATTTTAGTGTCTATATGTTGTTATTCCTGTCAGTGTCTATATGTTGTTATGCATGCATTGTCATGGTTATAGGCATGCATGTATGGTAGGTCAAACATGCATTGTGAGGTAATTGTATGGAATTTGTTCATGATGTTGTTGGTTGTTATTATGTTTATGTGTAGGCTAAGATAGAGTAGGAAATGAAAATCATTAAAGTGAAGTTGCATCATTGGACCTCGAGGTAAGAGCATGTCATCATACAAGTTTGTATGTTGGGCATGCAGGTATGCTACTTAATGAATATTTATATGCATTAGGGTTATATACATTATGTTTATGTACATTCATGTTGATGTTATGGTTACATACATGATAGATGTGAGCTGAGTAGTGTAGTCATATGCACATTTGTCAGATAGTCGTGAATGACAGTAACCTGTGGTTGTATGCATTGCTATTGTTGTTTTATGTTAGATAACTTGAGGATTATGTTATATGTTTGTTGGCTTGATGGGGCCTGACCCAGGTTCAGAAGTCTTTTAGCTAAACAAATCCTGCACTACTGGCCCTTTCGACAACAATCCGTGGAGCGTGGACTAAAGTCTCATTCGAGGTAGTATGGGAGGGTGCTAGAACCAAGTTTCCACACCCTAGGGATGTCTTGATGAGGACTGGAAGGATCACGAACTGATCTGCACACTCGTGCTACTTTGCATAGCTTTCTGGATTTCATGTAGCTCAGCAATGAGTTACTTCTTAGATTCTTATTATTAATGTGTTTATTATAGATCAGATGTAATTCTTAAGGTCTTTAATCAAGCATTCAATAGTTATAACCTATGCACACAACCATAAATATTACAAATATGCATAAACTCAGAACATAAGCATAAACATATAGATCTATGACCAAATGCATAATAATTAAGAAACACTTATGTTTATTAATCTTCTGTTTAGTACAATCAGTTCCAACCTATGCACTTAGCTATAGGGGTCTACACACATAGCTGCAGACTCTAATAGGCCTCTCTGCACACAGCTGCAGAGCCTTCTCTAATGACTACCACCTGCGACTCAGACTTACAAACTCATAGCCAATATTGAATTCACAAACTCATAATACAATAGATCTTAATCCAAGCTACCAAAAACTACTTTCTACCCTTAGAGCCCCACTTTATTTATACCTTCCCATGGTCTGTAGACTATGGGAAGGCCGACTTGCTTTCTATTATTCTATATTACTTTCAAGCAGACAACCCTTTGGCTTTACCCATTAAAATTCACACTGCATGCACTTTGCTTGACTTTTACAATATCAGTACCCAAAATTGTGGGATTTCAGCCCCAAAATTGTTACGTGAGGCCTCTACTACCCAGCAGGCCCCCAACACAATCATCGTGACTCATCCTGAGTCACTCTACTGGCACAATGATCTTTGCACAAAGTTCATCCAAACATTTCTATGCTTCACTTATGTCCGCAACACATTCTTCCATTGTTTACTGTATTTGTTGTGTGTGTATATCTGATGTTTCATCACTGGGCGAAATTCCTTTCCTGAGTGTATATATGCCCTACATATGAGCCAATTTTCCCTTAATCTTGGTGGTGACTGTGAATGTTTCCTTGAGCCAAGGCTGAATACGTTATTTAAGCACTCCTTTTTGGCGCACGACATCTACCTAATATTTTAGGTCCCGAGCCTCCCTCATCTTAGCTAGCCGCTGAGTAAGAGCGACTGTCTCTGTGGTTCCCCGAACATTGTCATAAGCCTACTGCAGCTCTTGCGCTTCGGTGTCTACTCACTGGAGCATTCGTTCTTCCTATAGTGACATGAGGGTGAAGAGTGATTTATCTAGCAAACCAGTGCAATCTTGTATGGTGTGCTCTATGTCTTCTAATCCTGCTTGAATGGCCTGTTGCCATTACTCTCGAACCTCCAGTGGCATTGCTGGTTGTGCCTTGAGCTTCAGCTCTGCGATCTGCATGGTGAGTTCTAACTGTATCCTCATTGCTTCCTCCTTCATGTCATAGAATCCACTGACCAATCTATGGATCCTTATTCCTACCAGAAAATCTGCTACAATCTCGAGTTCATGGGCGCGGTGACATGCTTCCTCAACAATTTGCTCCAGCTGCCGAGTTTGTGTTACTGATTCATCACGTTCGAGGCTCAACTACTCGATGTTGATTCATTGTTCCTGAGCATCTATACTGCATGACCTTCCCTAGTGTGGAGCTCTACCATTGCTCCATCCTGTAGCTAGTATAAAACTTCACGTGGGAGGCAGCCAAATTTAATCCCAATCCTCTGATCCAGCCTACTTTTTCTCTAGCCTATGTGTTTTCTGCCGCCAGTGCTCTTTTCAATAGCGTGACTGTATTAGCAATTTTGGATTGCAGTAACTGCTCAGTTACTAATGTACCCATAGCCCCATAGGCAACTACCCTTCCCTGTTGTGGGGGTTGTATCTGAAGTTCCTGCAGTTGCATCCTGAGTGCCCCCAACATAGTCTGCTGCTCCATCATTGCGTCTTGGAGTGCCTTCCTGGTGACTTTACGAACTGTATCACTGATATCACATAGGTCGTCCTCGGTCAATGTGATAGGCTCCCCGTCCAACTTGGATGCCTTGGTCTTCTTTCGTGACCTTGACCATTCTGTCATGCGTGGTCGTCTTAAGGGTGAACAAGTGGTGCTTGACTCACACCTTTTGTCACATTATCCAATTTTGGCTTTGTGGTCACATTTGGGCCGCTTTCATCCTCTGTTGTAGTAGCTCCTCCTACTATCACCTTGTCTGTGGTAGCCCGTGCTGCCTCCCGAGATGCCTGTACTTCCTGAGTGAGTTGTTTGTTCCACTTCTGCTGTGCTAGGAACTTGGAGGCAGCCTTCTATTTTTTGATTGTGGTCTCATCACACCCTACTGCATCTAGTCTGTGCCACTTCGGTGGCCAGTTATCGAGCACTGTTGGCTTATATGGGCCTGACCTAGGTTTGGAAGAGTTATTTAGCCAAATAAATCCTGCAGCTACCAGCCCTTTCGGTAATAGCGCGCGGAGCGTGAACTGAGGTCGCACTCAAGGTAGCAGGGGAGGGTGCTGGAACTAGGTTTCCACACCCTTGGGATGTCTTGATGTGGTCTGGAAGGTTCACACACTGTTATGTAGCTTCGCATAGATCCAGACCCCAGAAAATCCTTAATACTTATTAATGTGTGTTATGGATTAGGTCTACATTTTGTGGTCTTTAAGAAAACATTTAATAGAAATAGCCAGTTTTCACAACCAGAAAAGATACAGATTTGCATAAAATCATAACATAAGCATACGTGTATAGATCAAATAGTTATATCAACCATAAATTAGCCATATCCATAGTAATTCAGATTTAACACAGAATTTCATAATCAACTTATTGTTATTCAATTCTTTCACCAATACATCCAGATCCACCTTGTGCACTCAACTACAAGGGTCCATGCACATAGCTGTGAACTCTACTAGGCCTCTGTGCACACAGCTGTCGAGCCTATATCTACCTACCAACACCCTTGACTCAGACTTACAGACACTTCAATACTTTGCTCCTCAAAAACCCATTACGTTCGAGATCTAAAAGTACATATCAAAAGCTAACTTCTACCCTTATAGCCTCACTCTATTTATACACTCCCATGGTTCATGAACCATGGGCAAGCCGACTTACTTCCTATTATTCTATATTATTTCTTGGGTGGACAATCCTTTGACTTGACTCATTTGCAATTCACGCTCCGTGCACTTCGCAGAGTCCTTACCATAACTTTCCCAAAATTGCGGGCTTTGGGCCCCAAAATTATTACATGGGTCCTTTGCTACCCAACAGTCCCCCAACACAATCATCGTGACTCTTACCAAGTCACTTGGCTAGTGTGACAATCTTCGCACAGAGGTCAAACAACAATTTTTGTGCTTCATTGGTACTTGCAGCAAACTCATCTACCATCTAATGTACTCGTTCAATGCATGCCTCCAACACAGCAGTCTTTGTCATAGCTTCTACCTTAGGTGCATATTCTTCCTGCATGTGTGCCACCTTATGCTCAATGGTGGTGGAAACTACGAATGCCTCATCAATCCATGGCTACAAACATTCTTTAATCACTACTCCTTTATGGCGGGCAGCATCAACTTGGATTTTCAGAGCCTAGGCCTCCTTCATCTTGGCCAAGCACTACGTAACCACAACCACCTACGCGGTCCCTCTGATATTATCATAGGCTTGTTGGAGCTCTCATGCCTCGGTTTCTAGTCACTGTAGGGTAGGATCTTCCTAGAGTGAAGTGAGCATAATAAGTGACTGATCCAACAAGTTAGTGCATTCCTTCATGGAATGTGTGATTTTTTCCCAGCCGGAGCTAATGATTCTTTTGCACTGCTCGGTGACCTATGGTGGCATCGAAGGTTGTGCCTGCAGCTTCAACTCTACAATCTGCAGACTAAGCTCCACTTGAATCTTCATGGCCTCCTCCTTTGCTTCGCAGAACCCACTAGCTAGCTTGTGGATTCATATGCAAATAGGTAAATCAACCACAATCTCCATCTCAGGGGCATGCGAACATGCTTCCCCTAATAGTTGCTTCACTTGTTGACTCTGTGAGACGACTTCATCTTGTTGGAGGCTTAACTATTCTATATTAATTCTTTGTTCACTGAGTACCTATTCCGCGTACCTCTCCCTGGTGCGGAACTCCATCATGGCACTGTCCTGGAGCTACTATAAGCTTTCGCGTGGGAGGGCAGCCAAATTGAGTCCCAACCCCGTAAGTTGTCCTACCATAGCTCTGTCCTCCTCATTTTCTATTATCAATGCTCCTATTGGAACTGTGATGGTATGAGCCAGTTGGGCCTTCAGCAGCTACTTAGTGGCTGACATACCTGTAACCCCTTGAGTAGTGGTGGTTCCCGTCTATGCTAACCATGTCCCAAATTCTTGTAGCTATGCGCGGAGATCCCCCAACACAATTTGTTACTCTGACATGGCATTGTCAATTTCATCCTGAGTGGCTTCACAAATGGTGTCCCCTATGTCACCTAGGTCACCCTCAGTCAAGGAGGTCATTTCTCCGTCCCATTTAGACGCCTTGGCCTTCTTCCATGGCTTCATCCATTTTATCGGCGGTGGTCATTTTAAGGGTGCACTCGTGGTGGTTGATGGTGTTCCTTCAGTCCCTCTCTCCTGGGCCAGCTCTATGGGCACCTTATGATGGATTTTACCCATTGTAGCTACTCCAGCTGGTGGTTTGTCTGTTAAAGTTTGTGTCGCTTCCTGGGTCACTCGAACTTCCATAGCATGTTGTTTGTTGCACTTCTGCTGTGTGGCATACTTCGCTTCAGCCTTCAGCTTCCTCATGGTAGCCTCATCACACCCCATCACATCGGGTCTGTGCCATTTCAGTGGCCAAGTATCAAATACTGCATTGATAGCTTCGTCAATGGTAAGGAAATGAAGTGTAGTCCACATTTGGTTGGGGTCCTTACGTGCCTGGATGTAGACAAAGTGCATGTTTGCTTTAAACTCAGCTATGTGCTTCACACTATCATAGATTTCAGTGGACAACTGGGGTTGCTGGGTGACCCAATGTCAAACATCTACCTCCATCATTATCCAAAAAATCTTGATGCCTAGGATTCTTTCAGCATCCCTGGTTTCCCAGAGCGATGCAAATCTGACAACTTCTGGCAAATCCTGGTCCAAGGAGAAAAACTGATTGTCCTCAGGTAGGTTAGTGGTAACCAGCACAATGGACAACAGCAAGCATGCATAGTGGAAGGTCTTTCCCTCCTCTTCGACCTCCCTATAGTTGGTTAGGAATTCTTCACAAAGGAACTGTGCCCAATTGAACCGTTCTCTAGCTATGCATTCGTCAACTAGTGCAATGACGATCGCTGGAACCTCGGTGCCACAACATTTCCACATCACTTTCCTGGCTAGCAACTGGGTAGCAACGTGGAATGCTATGTCTGAGATACTATCAATAACATACCCTCGCTTCCCTTTCTCCAGCTTATATTTATTTTTCAGGGTTTCGATCATCATCACATCACTGCTATTATTGACAATTTCTCGGTGGTTTCTTCCTTCGCAGGGAAGCAGTGAGATGATATGTATGAGTTCTGTCATGATTTGGATGGGTTTGCCAAGCCATAAGTATCTATCATGTACTAGACACAACAACTGTATGATGACCAAGATTGTAATGGGGGCTTAGAGAAAGTGGGGGATGGGCAGGAGACAGAGAAACCTGACGTTCTCCACCTTTCACAACCATTCTTTTAGCTGAAGTCTCGTAACTGTCCCTTTCGCACTTTTCTCCACCAATTCTCTAGTCGCCAAATGGGGAAATTTTGTTGTATTTGCAAGGTTCTTGTCTTCAAATTTCATCATCGCAATAGATCCAGTCACCATGCTTTCAACCAGAACCCCTTTCGGAAGAGACGGGGTGATTATTATATTGTCAACATCACCTCGATTGGTAGGGACCTTAGCCTTCCCTTTGATTGGAGGAACATACTTGGGATGGTGCACTGGCTAGACAGTTTCCTTGTCAGGGTTTATGTCTTTGATATATGTGGGGGATCCCTCGTCCCCCTCATCACTTTCAATGGTAACAATTTTTCCCTTTTCTTCCATTGTGAGCTTTCTAAAGAGCAGATTTCGTGACATCCGCTTCACTGGTCCTGGTATCAGGGGGTCATTTTTGGTCCATGGCATCTTGGGTGATTTAGGGAGTTTGGTTGCCTATGGCATGCGATTCTGTGGATTCTCTGTGGTAGGGTTTATTGACCTAACGAATGACTCTTGGTATTCCTTTTGTAGTGCCTAAAACCACGGGCTTTCCTTTAGTACCTTGTCATTCATCTTGCTCCATTCAGCTAGAACCTAGGGTGTTCTATTATTCTAAAGATCAAATTTTGTGGTATGCCCCTTTTCTTGCTTGATATATATGATTTCAAATTCAAAGTTGGTAGTTTCCCCCCCTCATGGCTCATTAATGCGAATTTGGTGGTTATCCTTATGCCTTAATTGCCCACCACCTGCTCCTCTATGTCTTAAATGGTACGTCTTCTCATGAATAGTACCTGCAATGGTCGCCTTCCATCCCCTCCCTGCAGCAGCGCAACCCCTAGTGCACGGGTGTGTCCTATGCATTTTACCACCCTTGCACAACTTTTCTGCAGCTTGTTTTATAGTCCCACCCCCTCTTCCAACTACATGGAGTGCTAGGACTAGGCCTTCTATAGATAGTCAGGTGTTTGCACCCGTCGTGCAAGTCTTCCACTTCCCTACTAGCCTAGGTTGTGAGCACCATTCGAATTCCTTTGAGTTTGATGGCATATCGCGGTCTGCATTTCTCTTTGTCCTAGGTTGCAAGTGCAACCATGCTAGCAAGGTCGTGGCTTGTCGTAATAGTGTAGGAGAGCTGACCAAGCCCAGTGCCTTCAATAGCTCTCACGTGTGGTCCATGTGGGTGAGTTCTAACTTGATTTTATCAATTTCTTCATCTAGATGCACACTTTTCTTTCGTAGTTTGGCCCCCGTTTCCACTAACTAGCGAAGTCTCATTTTGCCGTGCTGAACGGCTTCCTATAACTATTGAATCCCATCATGCTGGTCTTGGGGTCTAGGTTGAACTATGGGGAAAATGGCCCATCTAGCGTGGATAGAGTTCCCTTAGCATACCCAGAGCCCTTGCTATGTGCAGATTCAATTGGTGTGATGGTCGCGCAACATACTGTCGTGTCCTTTGTTGTAAATGGATGACTGCCCTGCTCTAGTGTGTACGTCCTCCAGTTCTTATATGGAACCGTCTTCTCTTTATCAGCTTCCTCTATGCTCGCGGTTCTTCATCCAACGTGACATGCTCCTTCTGGGTGACAATTAAGGTGCCAAGGTTGGCGAACTACCCCTCACTATTTACGTTGTTATCTGCTAACCATTACCTTACTTTAGTGGTTATGTGCCACAATGATCTAATCATCATATTACAGTTGAGTGTGGTGACTTCTTACAATCTATTCTGCCATATTTCTATCTCCTCATCTGTATATGATGTGCACAAACTATCATGCTCCCATGAGAATCTTCCATCTGCTAAGGGCTTCACCTGACCCTGGTATTGCATTGTTATCTAGTATATGCAGTCCAGTTCATTGTCATTGTGGTCTTATCGCACCGGCTCGGTGTAGCACTCCCCTTCAGCCGGGTCTAGTAGGACAATTACCCATAGTGACTTCTTTTTGAACATCATTTTCCACCTTTTCAAGTTGATGACCCCATTCATGTCCATGGCACAATCAATTCCTAGCAACACGGGGTAGGGATTAGTGTCATCCACAATTTCTATTACCTCAAAATCATTTTGCGTACTTAAACCTTCAATGTCCACTGTCACCCCTTGCAATCAGCCCATTGGTAGGATCTTTTGCTGGTTGTCTACCCTTAGTTAAATAGAAGACCACTGCAGTGCGGGCCTACCCATGCATTCCCACGTTTTCTTAGGTAGCACATTTGCATCTGACCCTAAATCCAGAATGACTTTGGTCCATCTCATACTCACCGATTTGTGTTGTCATACACATCTCCTATCTAGTACGCAGATCATGTCTTCCTAGTTTCCGAACTATGCATGGCTCACCCGACCTTGTGTGCTTAGTGATCATCTCTTGTACTCCCTTAATGGTTGTATTGTTGCGCAACAGCTTCATACATGTCTCTATAAAGGTAGTAAGCATACAGTGATCCATCCCTAGCTCAATTGGGTCCCTCCTACCTTGAGTAGAGACTTCCACGAAGCTCTTTGGGAACTTCCTCAGAAATCTTCGTCGCTTGTTCCACTTCAAATTTGGGTTCCCTTGCAGGGGTATCATGACCCTTTAAATCTTCTGTAAACTCTTTTTGCACATATCCTCACATGGGTGCACCACTCCTCAATACCATATTTACGCTAGGGTCTTCTTCACGTGGTTCTGACCTCATCATTTAGACATTTTGAGTTGGAGTGGGCTATAATACTCCCTTTTCATGCATCTGGTCAATTAACATTGGGCAATCTATCATGTCATGGTCGAACTGCTCACGGTATGGGCAAGATATCCTCATCAGGTTAGTACAGTCATAAGCATAGTGTCCTGGCCCTCTGAGATCAGTTGTCTATGCCCTCGCCTAGGCCCCATTCCTCTTCGTCGGCCGCGTCCTTGAAATCCCCCACGTGGCCCTATGGCTAGGTCGAACCCTCGCACTTTAGTCTGCACTCGATAATCTAGGGTCCTTTCCATCATTAAGTCGTAGCTCCGACATGTTCGCTCATCGTGACCCACTGATCTACAAAAGTTGCAATACAGCTGATGCGGGGTCTGGGTATACTTCTGCAACAGGTGGCAGTTTTCTATTGCGTGATTTCCACCCACATGACAAATCGTGTATCAGAGCGCAGGTTCCACACTTGGCCTTGCACGTACCTCCAGTTTTAGTGGCATTTCCCCCCCCCCCACCAGATAGTTCGTGAAGACGGGGTAATGGTCCTTATCATGTGCTTGATTTTTGCATTTAATGCATCCTACCTCTGTATGTGCCTCCGATTAGGTCACCCTTTCTTGCTTCAAGCTTTGCATTTCTAAGCTCACGTTTTGTAGTTGTGTGTGGATTTGCTGAACTTCCAACCCCGGATCCTGTATTGGGGTTTCGTGCAATCTCATCGCGGGTTCTAATGCCTCAGCTTGGGTTGAGATATTTTTCTATGATAGCACCGCCCTTAGATGTGGTGTCAAGGATGCCACAAACCACGTGTACTACCACGCATCCGTCAATGTCATGTTATCCTCACGGATTATGCTCTTTAATCTCTGATCCAGATCCCATGGGGTTTCACCCAATAGCATCACTATCTCTTTGAACCCAATGACTAACTATGTCTCTAATTTTGGTCGACCAAATTCTTTGTCCAAGGCATCTTGGATCGCTGTTATTCCCACATTCGGATGATCGCTTGAGTACTTTATATACCACATCAATGTGCGGTCCTGCACCACACTAACCAGTGTAGCCTTTTTGATGTTATCATCCATCATGCCTTGGGCTTCACATACAACCCTTACCACAAACCAGAACTGAACTGGTTCCTCATTTCCGGCAACCTTAAATACCAGCAACTTTACTGTGCTCGCCATCCCAACCTTCAATGGTGGCAGAGGTGGAGGTGGAGTGGGTGAAGATGGATTTGACGTCGGTGAGGTAGGTGATGGCGTAGATCGTGGTGGTATCAGTGGAAAGCACTTCTTAATCAATCGAACCACACTTCTTGGAGAGAACCTCGTGAGCTCCTCCTCGCTCTCCCGTGAAATAGAAATTAGCAGACTGTTCTCTAATCCTTCAGTTCCTCGGTAGCCTCTTCCACTCTGCATTATGCCAGACATCAATAAATGTGCATAATCTATTTTTCACAAAACAAAATCTTAATCCAAGTGTTCAATGATTTAATATACTTACCCTGTGGTCCTTCAAGAGAGCACCTTTATGCTTCACTATAACTCACAGTGGTGTCTATTGCGAACTCAGTAATAAACCCTCCTATTACTCGATCCACCCAGTGATCTGTTGCATGTGCAATTTTATCTTTGGATGCTTCTAGCCCACACATCGATTTTGGGGTCCACATAGTAAGTTGATCTAGTCTGCACCTTCCCAAATTGTCAGCTAACCTCGCGATCCACTCATACAACTCTATCAGGAATGTTGCGTAGAAGATTTCATGGATATCTGTGTATATGTAATGATCCAACCACCCTTCCTCTGATATCCGTAGGTTTCTATTTTCCTGAACCACGAACTTGTGAAGCTTCTAATCTAGCCATTCTTGAAGCTCTCCCTTTGTAGGATTCTAGTGTTCCGACATCAGACATCCCTTAGGTAGATCTCGGTCCCAGTAGTGGAACCATTTGTTGGCTTACATAGGCCTAAGCTATGTTTGTAAGACTTATTTAGCCAAACAAATCCCATAGCTACCGGCCATTTTGGCAACAACCCATAGAGCGCGGATTGAGGTCTCACCTAAGGTAGCAAGGAAGGGTGTTGGAACCAGGTTTCTGCACCCTTGGGATGTCTTGATGTGGTCTAGATGGTTCACACACCACTCAGTGGCTTCGCATAGATCCAGACCTATCAAAATCTTTAATACTTATTAATGTGCTACTATAGATTACATCTACTTTTTATGGTCTTTAAGAAAACATTTAACAGAAATAGCCAATTTGCACACCCAGAAAATATACAGATTTGCATAAAATCATAACATAAGCATACAGACATAGATCAAATAGTTATATCAACCATAAATTAGCTAGATCCGCAATAATTCAGATTTAACACAGAATTCCAGAATCAACTTATCTTTATTCAATTCTTTCACCAGTACATCTAGATCCACCCTGTGCACTCAGTTGTAGGGGTCCATGCACAGAACTGCGAACTCTACTAGGCCTCTACACACACAACTGTAGAGCCTCTATCTACCTACCAACACCCTTGACTCAGACTTACAGATGCTTCAAGACTTCACTCCTAAAAAACCAATTACTTTCCAGATCCAAAAGTACATATCGAAAGCTACATTCTACCCTTAGAGCCATGCTCTATTTATACATGCCCATGGTCCACAGACCATAGGCAAGATGAATTACCTCCTATTATTCTATATTATTTATTGGGTGGACAACCCTTTGGCTTGACTCATTTACAATTTGTGCTATGCGCACTTCATGGAGTCGTTACCATACCTTTCCCAAAATTGCGGGCTTTGGTACCCAAAATTGTTATGCGGGCCCTCTGCTACCCAACAAGCACTACAAAAACAATGTCATCAATGGAGATGAAGGGAAGTGTGGTCAACATCTGCTCTGGATCCTTGCATGCCCAAATATACACATGGTGTATATCTGCCTTAAAGTCGGCAATGTTCTTCACAGTGTCATATACTTCAGTAGATATGAGGGGCTGCTGGTTGATCCACTTTCGTATGCTCACATCCATCAGTATCTAGAAAATCTTGACTTCTCAGATTCTTGTGGCATAATTCGTTGCCCACAACGATGCATATTTTTCCGCCTTTGGCCAGTCCTATTCTAGGGGAGGAAACTGACTATCCTCGAGCAATTCACCTGTAACCAATAGGATGGATAAGAGCAACCACATGTAGTGGAAGATCTTACCTTGCACCTGGGCCTCCTTGTAGTTCATCAGGAATTTGTCGTAGAAGATCTCTGCCCAATTGAATCGTACCCATTCAGTGCATTTCTCAACTAACGCAATGACCGTTGCTGGTACCTCACTGCCCCGAAATTTTCTCATCACCTTTCCTGCGAACAACTGGGTAGCAATGCAGGCCCCTTTGTCATGAATACTAGTTATAAGATACCTTCTCTGATTTTTCTCCAACTTATATTTCTTTTTCATGGCTCCCACAATCGTCAAGTCACCACTCAAGCCAACTATTTTTGCGGGGTCCCTTCCTTCACAGGGAAGCTGAGAGATCCTATGAATGAGCTCCATCTGGATGGGGATGGGTTTTTCTAGCCATAAGTATGCATCATGCCCTAGGCAGACCAGTTTCTTGACGACAAATATCGTGATTGGGGCTCGATGAAAATGTGGAATTGACAAGAGCTGGAGTAGCCTAGCCTCCTCCACCCCTCGTAGCCATTTTTGCGGTTGTAGTGTTGTAATGGCCCCCATCATGATTTCTTCCATCAGTTCACTAGTTTCTAAATGGGGAAAATTTTCACTATCTGTAAAGTCCCAATATTTGAATTTCATAGTGGGAATGTGGCCAATTGATGTTCATTTGAATAGAACATGTTTGGGGAGGGATGGGGTTATAAGTGTGTTTTTAACGGCATCCAAATCTTTAGGTACCTTGACCCTCCCTTTCCATGGAGGGACATACTTAGGCCATTTTTCTAGAGCCCATATTGGCTGGATATCTTCTTCCATTTCTTCCTTTGGTGCTATTTCTTCAACAAAGGTCGGAGAATCCTCTTCCTCATCATCGCTCTCAATAGTAACCATTTTTCCCTTTTCTTCCATCGACAGTTTTCCAAATCACAGATTTTGCGAAGACATCTGGATCGGTCCTACTACCTATGGGTCCTTCTTGATCGGCGGCATCCGAGGTGATTTATGGATCTCGACTATACCCCCTACCTACGGTGTGGGGTTCTATGTAACATCCTTGGTTATGGATATCATCCTAATTAGGGACTCCTGCATATCCTTCAGTAATGCTTCAAACCACAGACTTGCTCTCATGACTGCCTCATTCATCATGCTCGTGTTTGTTTGATAATAGAATGAATTAATATGCAAAGTGCCAAGGGTTCATTAGTGACATGCCACCTGTGATTTATATGCCTCTTTGAATTCAAATTTGACCGTTCCCCCCTTTCATAGCTCATTAATGCAATTTTTGTGGTATATCCATTCAATCCTACATCTTAATTGCCCGTCATCTGCTCCTTGGTGTCTTAAATGAGACATCTTATCATGAATAGTATCTGCAATGGTCACCTTCCATCCTCCCCACGCAGAAGCACAATCCCTTTTGCGCAGACACATTATGTGCTTCATACTAATTTTGTGCGCCACATTTGAGTCGCGCAATCTCCCTACAAACTTCTTTATAGTCCCACGTCCTCTTCCAACTGCATGGAGCACTGAGACTGGGCCTGATAGGTAGGTTGTCATACCCCTAGTGCGAGATTTCAATTTTCTTTCTAGCCTAGGCTGCGGGCACCTTTCGAATACCTTTGTATCTGATAGCCCATCGTGCTTTGCTCTATATGATACAGTCCTCTATTGGTGCAGTCACAGCCATGATAGCAGGGTCATAGCTTATTCTAGTACCTTAGTAGGGCTAATTAGGTCTGGTCGCCTTATTCTAAGATTCGCATGGCCCGCTTGTGTGACTTCAATTCTCATTTTGTTGGTTTCTTCATCTAGCATCATGAATTTCCTTCTCAGTTGTGCCCATTCTTCATCGAGTTCACGTAGTTGCAAGCTATCGCGCTGAATGGCTTCTTGCAACCACTAAATTCCTTTGCCCAGGTCCTTGCAATTAGTCCGAACTATAGGGGTGGTGGTCAAGGAAATTATTTCCGCCTTCCTAGTTTCATCATGTCTGATCGCGGATAGGGACATCTTTGCACATCCCGTTTTGTTTATGGTCTTATAGGCCCAATGAACCCCTGGTACAGGTAGATTTAGCTGGGGTAGTGGTTGCACAACATACGGTTGCATCCTTTGTCGTAGGTTGGTGCCTAAACCTCTTCGTCTTGGCTTCCTAGACCACGTTCGACGCTGAGGGCCTCCAACCCATATACATAGCCACACTCTACATTTGCACCTGTTCCACCTAATCTTCCAAGGTGTACCCCACCCTTGTGTAGTTGTCGTGTGAAGCACCCCTTTTTGCGCACCATGCCACTTCTGCTCCATGATTGTAGTTCCATAGTGGTCTACGAATTCCTCCCCATTTGTTGTGCCATCATCTGTTGGCAGTTTCCTGACTTTAGTTGTTACACGTCGTAGTGATCTAATCATCATATTATAATTTAGCATTGTTACTTCATGCAATCAGTTCAGCCATCACTCTATCTCTCATCTAAATCTGAGATGTAGGAACTATCGCGTCCCCATGAGATTCTCCCATTTGCTGTTGGATTCACTCGATCTTGGTCTTGTGCTGCTATCTGGTATATGCAGTCTAGTTCATCGTCACTATCCTCATCGCACATAGTTTTAGTGTAGCGTGCTCCTTCGGCTGGGTCTAGCGGAACTATTACATGGAGCGAATTTTTTACGAATATCATCTTCTGTCTTTTTAAGTTGATGACCCCATTCATTGCCATGGCCCAATATATTCCTAGCAATGTGGGGTACGGATTACTGTCATCAACAATTTCTATTACCTCAAAGTCCATCTGTGTACTTGCGCCTTCAATGTCCACTGTCACCCCTTGCAACCTTCCCATTGCTAAGATATTTTGTTGGTTTGCCATCAATAATTGAATAGGAGACCACTACACCATGGGATTGTCCATACATTCCCACATCTATTTTGGTAATACATTCACATCTGACCCCAAACCTAGGATGACCTAATCCATCTCATACTCACCAATTTGTGCCATCAATCGAATTTCCCATCCAGTACACAAAGCATGCTTTCCAAGTTTCCAGACCACGCGTGGCCCTCCTGACCCTGTGCACCTAGTGATCAGCTCTTGTAGTTCCTTAACTACCTTATTGTCACGTGGCAACTTCATACATGTCCCTAAAAAGGTAGTAAGCATAGAAGGATCCATTCCTGGCTTAGGTTGATCCTTAGTACTTGAAGTAGAGGCCTCTGTGAAGCTCTTCTTAGCTTCCTTAAATGTTTCCTTCACATTTTCCATCTCAGACTTAGGTTCCTTTGTAGTAGCCTCACGAACCTTCGAATCTTGTCCAAGTTGTTCCCTCTTATCTTCCCTTGTATTTGTGTCGCTTCTAAGTACCATGTTTACGCTGGGGTCCTCTTTACGTGCTTTAGACCTCATCATTTGGATATTTTGAGTTGGAGTAGGATGTAGTACCCCTTTCTTGTGCATTTGGGTGATCAGCGTCACGCAATCTACCATTTCATGATCAAACTGCTCACAGTACGGAAAAGATATTCTTGTTGGGTTGGTACAATCGTGAGCGTAGTGCCACGACCCCCCACAATTATAACAGATTAGTTGTCTATGCCCTCGTCCAGGCGCCATTCCTCCTTTTCCTTCTACGTGTCCTTGGAATCCACTGCGTGCCCCTGCGGAAGGATCAAAACTTCGTGTTCCAATTTGCATTTGATAGGTTGGGGTCCTATCCATCATTAGCTCATATCTTCGACACGTTCACTCATTGTGACCCACTGATCTGCAGAAGTTACAGTATAGTTGTTGTGGAGTCTAGGCATACTTCTGCAACAGGTGACAGTTGTTTGTTGCATGCTTTCCTCCTACTTGACAAATCATGCACACGGGTGCCGCACTTGGCCTTGCTTGTACCTCTAGCCTAAAAGGCATCGTTCCCCCTCCCGCCAAATAGTTCATGAATACAGGGCAGTCATCCTTGTCGTGACTCTAGCCTTTGCATTTGATACACCACACTTCTTAACGCGCCTCTAGTTGGGGCACCCTATCTTGCTTCAGGTTTTTCATCTCCAAACATAGGTTTTGTAGTTGCGCATGAATTTATAGCATGGTTTTGTAGGTTTTTCATCTCCAAACATAGGTTTGGTAGCCTCTTCTGCTCTGCGTTATCCCAGACATGAATGGATTCACATAACACGTTTTTCACATAACAACATTCTAATCAAGGTATTCAACAATTTGATGTACTTACCTCACGGTCCGTTGAGAAATTTCCACTCAGCTTCGTTGTAGCTCATGGTTGTGTCTATCACGAACTCAGTGATAAACCCTCCTATTATCTGATCCAGCCAATGATCTATTGTCGTGTGATTTTATCTTCAGATGCCTCTAGCCAAAGCACCAACTCTGGGGTCCACACTAATGGTTGATCGAGTTAGCACCTTCCCTGACTATTAGCTAGCTTCACGATCCACTCATATAGTTCTGATGAGAAGGATGTGAAGAGGATCTCATGGATTTTGGTGTATATGTAGCGATCTAGCCACCTTTTTCTAGATATTTGTAGAGTTTTGTTTTTTTGTGTCACGAACTCACGAAGCTTTTGATCCAACCAATCTTCAATCTCTTTCTTCATAGGGTTCCAACATTCTAACATCAGACATCCCTTAGGTAGATCCCGATCCCAACAATGGAACCATTTGTTGGCTTGATGGGGCTTGACCCAGGTTCAGAAGTGTTTTAGCCAAAAAAATCTAGCACTACCGGCCCTTTCGGCAACAACCTACGTAGCGCGTATTGAAGTCTCGCCCAAGGTAGTATGGGAGGGTGTTAGAACTAGGTTTCTGCACCTTAGGGATGTCTTGATGAGGACTAGAAGGGTCACGAACTGATTTTCATACTCGCGCTACTCTGCACAATTGTTTGGCCTTCGCATAGCTCGACGACGAGGTACTTCTTAGATTCTTATTATTAATGTGTTTATTATATGTTAGATATAATTCTTAAGGTATGTAATCAAGTATTCAACAGTTATAAACAATGCACATAACCATAAATCTTACAGATATGCATAAACTCATAACATAAGCATAAACATATAGATCTGTGACCAAATGTACAATAATTCATAAACAATTATCTTTATTAATATTTTGTTCAGTACAATCAGTTCCACCCTGCGCACTTAGCTGCAGGGGTCCGTGCACACAACTATGGAATCTACCAAGCCTCTATGCACACATCTACAGAGCCTTCTCTAACAACTACCACCCACGACTCAGACTTACAGACTCAAAGGCAATATTGCAAACACAAATTCATAATACTTTAGATCTTAATCCAAGCTACCAAAAGCTACTTTCTACCCTTAGAGCCTCGCTCTTTTTATACGTTCACATTTTCTGCAGACCATGGGTAGGCCTACTTGCTTTCTATTATTCTACATTATTTTCAGGCAGACAACCCTTTGGCTTGACCCATTACAATTCGTGCTTCGCACACTTTTCAGAACTTTTACAATATTAGTATCGAAATTTGTGGGCTTTCAACCCCAAAACCATTACGCGGGGCCCCTGTTACCCAATTATTTTATTGATGAGTATGATTATAGGTTAACTTTTTGTTGTTACATGATAGTTTTCTTGATGATTAGGTTATATGTTGTTGATGAGCATGTTATATGTTAATTTATTGTTGTTATATGTTAGTTAACTTGGATATTGGGGCTATATAGTTAATATGTTGATGTTATATGTATCATACTAATTTGGATTAGTCTATGCATATGGCTAAGGTTATGACATTCAGGTATGATTTGACTTATTTGTGGCATTGTGTTGTATTAATCTACACTGATCATACATATGTGACTGCTATGCATAAATGACAAATGTTTATGAGTTTATGATGTGAACATGTTAGCTAGTGTCTGTTATGGATATCATGACCTTATTTTCTTTTGATTTGATATGTCGTGAAGTTATATCATTCTAATATGGATTGATTGTGCATACAGGATAGCCTCACCTAGGATACATTAAGGTATGAAGTTGCTTATGTCATCTACTTTGTGCTTTACTGTTCACTTATGTTGTTTAATTGGTGTCTATTATGTTTCCTATATGTTGTCTGAATGTTTGATTACTTATATGATATGAGTATGTGTTTGTAATATTGCCTGAATGAACAATCTTGTTTTAAGATGATTGTACTAACACATATGTGTTGAGATAGCTGATATGTACTTGAGTGTAGTAGGTGATAGAGGTAGTATTATGTCGAATGACTATGGATTATGAAATGATTATTAGCCTTGGCAAAGGTTGATTTCAAATTGATATATATGATTGCCTTGATATTTGGAACATGTGGTTGACATGTGTAAATAGTTACAGCAAACATGCTTGGTATTAGCATGACAAAGTAAAAATTGATGTGTTTATATAACTAACAATTGCATGATGTGACAGTGCATAGTAAGGCTCGATTGCAACAAGGTAAAAAGGTAAAAGAAAGGAATTAGGCAAGAATTATTTTGGCTATGTTTGGAAACCCTAATTCCAATTGAATGATTGCTTTGCATATAGGAGGTATTCTTAATCCTAATCTTTTTTGAAATTTTGTGGGTATGTGCTATATTCGTGGACATCTATTTGATAGTTACAACAATTGGTGTCTAGTTATAGCTAGATTTTTCAAGGGAATTGTAGTCCCATAAGACATGGCATGGACATGTTCAATTGTAAGACAACGTGCTTGGAACAACAAGGTAAGATAATTGTTAGGTCCCTATACTACTAGTGTAACCGCTTATTATATTGTTGTGCCCATGTAGTCCCCAAATTGTTATTATTGTGCCCCATAGAAGCCCACTATTGTTATTATTGTGCCCTTACATTATTATTATTATGTCGATTTTGATTATATTATGACCCCTTAGACTCCTATATATAGAAAGGAGGTCTTGTCATTTATATCATCCAAGAATTTTTAATTTGAACTTTGGAGTCATTTTTATGCCTTCATGTAGGTATTTTATTTAATGATGTACCTGAAAAGGAGGGATCTCCTTGTCTAGAAAATTGTTAGTCCTTATTTCTTGTCCAAATGGATCTAGAGGCAATTAGGGGAAATGATCTATGTTATTTGAGTGCTCTATCATCAAACAATCCAATAAAGAAGCCTCTTGCCAAGTACCCTATCCTCAAATAAGGGGAGAATAACACCCCGTACCTCTTGAGAAAAAATACAAATGAACACCAACATGTGGTTTATTGTTTTTCCTTCACATTTGCATAGAGTACAAATTCCAAGACCCTACCTTGCCTTATTTGGTAGAACTTTCACGTCAAAACATTATTCGTTAGGGCCAACCACATAAAAATCATGGATTTCATTAAAGATTTAACTTTCCGAATATTCGCCACCACCAAGCTACTACTATTGCTTCATCATCAGAGATAGCCTTGTCTCGCAAGCTAGCTATCAATAGTCATATGCCAGGATCATTGGACCGTACAACTTTCTTGCGTGAAGAAGACACAGAGACAACTCTTTGATCATAAATGCAACCAATGTTGAGTTTTAAAAAAAATTGCTTGATTTTGTACTGAGCAACAACAAAATATAAATACTTTCCTTGTGATAGAGTTGCAAATATGGAATCTTCATCTACAAACATTTACCTATCAAGATGAGAAAATGGAAATCAAATTTCTTTCTTATTCCATAGACTCCAACTGCGAGATAAAAAAATCACATCAAGTTTGTTTACCCCAACACGCCAACAAGTAGCAAGCCCTAGCTGTGTAATATAGGAAAGTAGTAGGTATCCCAAAGGCCTAAAGGGGCTAATTAGAAGAATCTGGCATTGTCAAAAGAATTCCAATCAATATATAAGTATATAAATGTAGATTTATTATTATTTGAATTGGAAATCTTCAATTAAATAATAAAATTTAATTATGTCTCTCCCAATCTATATCGCTTATTAGCGTAATTCACTACCTTCATATGTCTTGCAGTTTTATAACAACATTGTAACATATGGATTAATTTCCTTTTTTGTGCACAATATCCACCTTTTAGGACAATATGGTGGAGTGGCCTAACCCCTACAGATCATTACGACAAACTAAGAATAATAGAGAAGATGAAAGGTTGTACAAACCAACATATTTTCCAAACAACTAATCCAACATCAATACCTTGAATTTTTTCATCAAGGTATCATATTGATAGCGTTTGAAAAATGGTGGGAAATCTAGGCATTGACTATCTCTCTTCTGTGAGGGTGATGCAGAAAGATTGATAATATTTCCCTCTTTTGAATTTTTTTTTTGTTAAATCAGAAGAAACAATATTAATGCAGATATTGGTATTTTGTACTAAATTTTTTGAAGTGACTAAATGTAGCTTTAACCATTCACCATAAGATGTTTTTTACAATATAATTTCCCAAGTCTATTTAGTATCTTTGTTACCATAAAAACCAACTATATCCATCTTAACTCCACATCTACCAAACTCTTAGAGGGATGAAATCTATTTATCCCTCTTAGCACTAGACCCAGAATTAAGATGGATCTAAGTTGATAGAATTTCCCCTTTAAATAGTCTATTCTCACATGAATACCATGGTATTATCATGGGTCAATACCATGGGTTATCATGAGCTTAAAAACTACTATTAGTTATTTATAAAAATTAATAGAATTAATAACCGATTTTTTATTTTTATTTATTTTAATCGAGTAAAAATGTTTAAGTGACATTAAATTACAAGATCCATTTTTACTCTTGATCTACGAAGCCCAGAGAGGGATCAAATATTTTTTTCACTCTATGCTAGTTTGCATATCATGATATTTGATCCCTCTCGGCGCTTAGTAGATCCAGAGTAAAGATGGATCTATGCTGGTTTAATTCCCCCCTTTAAATGGGATACATTCCATGTGATATACCATGGGTCCTCTTTATTTTATTATTTAATATTAGGGTTTAATAACGTTTTTTTTCATGTATTAATAATAATTTGGCCCATGGTATTTGGCCCATAGGTTTCACCTAAATATAAAGCATTTTTTCGAGTGTTTGTAAATATAAGGTGACTTATCGAGTAAAAAAAAAAAAAAAAAAAAAAAAAAAAAAAATTAATTTATTTACCATGCCTCTCCTTATTTATATTTTTATTAATTTACCATACCTATTTTATAAATATGGTATTCGGCCCATAGGATTCACTTAAATAAAACCTCTTTTTTGAGCCTTCTTAAATAGAAAGAGGGTTATGGACTAAATATAAAAAGAGGTTTTATTTATTTACCATACCCCTAGTTTATTTATATTTTTATTTATTTACCATACCTTCAGAGTAAGTATAAAAAGAGGTTTTATTTATTTACCATACCTCCATTGTATCCATATTTTATTTGTTTACACCTTTTCCATCGATGAAAACCAGATTTGAAAACGAGTCGTTCACGTAAGAAATCATGGCAATTGCAAATGAATTTAACATTGCAAAGTAGAAAATCAGGTGATTGTAATGGAATATAACCTCCCAAACCAGATGAATTGGGTCAAATAAGTATTTTCATAGTTTATCTAATCCTTTTTTTTTGGGCTAAAATGAAAAAAAAAATATTTTTTAAATAAAAGTTTGGCTAAATATATGGAATGGATGTTTTATATAAATTTCACCCCTCTAAATTGAAAATGCCCTTAAATTTCTCCCTTGGGCTAAAATTTGCCCCTAAAATTTACCATTCTTGGAAGGTGTGTGATTGCACAGAGGGGAGACTTGAATGAATTAGTTTTCAATGATTCACTAATTAGGATCATGAATGCATTGGTTTTGTCCAAGAAAATAATGAGTTGAACCTTTGCCCTATGGATGCCTTGTGAAGTAATAGACAACCATGCAGGAATGTGAGGAGATCTAGAAGAAACTACACCATGTAAAATGACTAGCATTGCTTGAAGTGGAAATTAAGGACATGGAAAATGTTGTTGATATGAAAGTGGCATATCACTTCTTTTGGATAGAATGGTTCTACATATAGCAGAACACCGAAAATGTTGTTCGTTAAAGGAGGATGGAATTATGGCACCCTTTTCAATACCCAAAATTTTGCAATATAATTAACAAAATGTAATGTTAAGGTGCCAAAATTGATGTTATGATGCACTCTATTATATTATAAAATATTTATTTTTATTAATACAAATGCAAGATATGGAGGAATGGGGGAAACAAATATATTATGATGCCTTGAGAGGAAAATCCATACCTTCAATTAATAATTCCCATAATGTGATGGTTGGGAAGATGAAGGGGGAAGGTAGGTTTATAAAAATGAAAGAGAAAATCCATTGAAGGTATTTTACTTTTTTTCCTTTTTATTTTGAAAATTAATCCATTATTATTCTCATACACAAATTATTTTCCTTTCTCACTCATAAATTTGAATTGGAATCACAATTAGTGACAACTTGTGTAACAAGAATTGAATATATTATAGTGTGTTATTTTTTGGACTCGATGGTTTTCAAGATTCATATTTTCCCTAATTGTGTTTGGCACAAAGAGCAATGGAGAAAGTAGGGTTGAGAGACTACATAGATAAAAGAAGGACTCCCTTGCGGTTTGCAAACTGGCGTTGTAATTTGTTAATGTAAATGATCCTAGTCAAGGAATGGAAAGGCTAAATACTAAGATTCTTTCATGTGTGTCTAGGAGAGTAATCTTCAATTTTTATGGTAAAAATAGTCTGAAAACTATGTTCTAAATCGATGAGTTTAGTTTTTCCCTGATTGAATCAAAATATAGCTCAGGGGCGGCCATATATGAGAAATACTACAACATAGTTGAGCTTGTGATTGGGTGGAGAATATCTCGCCCTTCTTCAGCTCCAAATTTCAAAAGATTTGCCTCAAGATAAGTATCTCTTTTCCTTGATCATTTTGTTTCTCTTTTTAGGAAATTTATATGTACATGCATTTACCATTCAACAAATTTATCATGGTTTATTTTGTTCTACTATTTGGTTATAGCTTATTATATGTATCAAATTTTGTAACTACCCTAGTTGAGGAAGATATGATTCCTAAAATTATTTTTTGAACATATCATGTTCAAACTTCTACTATTACATTTCTTCTAGGGCATTCTAGAGGCTTAAACTTATACCATAGTGAGTTTAAATCCCAGTAATCCTTTGGTTTGATTTTTTATATATTAGGTGATCAAAATTTAATAAATATGATTGGAGTAAGATGAGCTTCCTACATGCATATTTAAATAGGTTGTGTTGAATGTCTACTCTAATGTTTCCTATGTGATGTTCTAGAAGCTAAAACATGGAACATGATATGGTGAAATCATGTTGAGAATCTACTCCAACTTTCAGATATTGGGTCATGATATTTTAGAATATATGATCAAAGAAATTTTAGCTTCCTAGATGCTCCTAAATCATGCATCGAATAGGCCATGTTGGCATTTCTGCTATAACTTTTCCTCTAGGAAGGTCTAGAAGCTAAATCATGACCATAGTGAATGGAAATCTGACTGATAATCTAGTCCAACATTCAGATCTTGGATGGTGATATATTAGGAGATATTACCAAATAAATTCATGCTTCCTATATTTTCCTAAAATCATGCATCATACAAGTCATGTTGGAATTTCTGCTACAACATTTGTTCTTGGAGGACCTAGAAGCTAAAAATTGGACCATAGTGAGTGGAAATCGCATTGATCATTGAGTTCAATTTTTAGAACTCTTGTTATTATAGATATTCCTTGAAAAAGTTTCTATATTTCTTTGCATGAAAATGATTTCAAGAAATTCCTAAATGGTTTAATGATTCATTGCATACAAACTATTTCATGAAATGTGCAATTGAAGATGTTGTTTTTTGCTTGGGAATAATGATGTTGTATGTTAGAATTGTTGTATGATAGTAGTGATTTAGATGATCTATTACTATTTTCATGAAAATAATTTGACGAAATGTGTTAAAGGTGTTTTATTAAAATTTTCATACAAATTATTTGATAAAATACCTAAGAGATAGAATTCAAAAGTTTCACGATTGGGTGGTATATTTCAGTAAGGTATGTGATAGAGAGGTATCCCCATATCCCTAATTAATAGCTAAGGGAGAAAAATGTGATGCCCCGTAGCCCTAATTAAGGAAAAAGGGGTTGGGTGTGACAAGGGCATATCAGAGCATGGTTTAGCACTAGACCTAGTGGCTCAAGAATGGATGAAATGGGAGATTTGATAATATGTTACGAAGTGGTATCAGAGCTAAGGATCAACACTAAACCTAGATGGTATTGAGTAGAAGATGTAATTTAAGCTTTAAAATAATATATATGCATACATGTGCACTCACATGAAATTATATATAAGTGTGTGTGTGTGTGTGTGTGTGTGTGTGTGTGTGTAATGATGTTACCTAAAGATAGACATGAGTTTGATGTAGCAAGATGAATATGCCATATAAATATGTCAGATGCTAACTATATCCCCTAGAGAAACCTAGCAGGATTGAAAAATCTTATGTTGAAGTAATTTATCGATAAATACAAGTGCATGTATATTATCTTATCTCTTTCTAGTTTTAATACATTTATTTATTTTTTTGAGAAGTTGTCATGTGTTGATGAATAATAGCATACACATGACAAAAATGGAAGACATGAAATAATTTAAAGATACATGTTCATTGAATATATATTAATTAATGATATAATACATGCATGAAGATATGCAAGGTACATAAATTAATGGATGTGCATGCATAAATAATCAAAGTATTTTGTTTTAATTAACATCATTCAGATGAAAAATAGTGGTTCATGGTGAAAATGTAACTAGGAATAGTTTGAAAACAGGATTGGGAAGCCAATGAAGGCACTATGTGTAGTCTAGTCGAATCAATGCTATGGAAGATAAGGTTTTCATGAGAAAGTAATATAATGAGCACCTATCCATGTCTGATAATGTTGTGAGTGCACTTCACCTTGGGTTACCTTATGGAAGGATGGAGCCCCAGAGGGAGGAGTGTAGGGACAAGTGTTTGTGTGTGAGGTCTGGAGAGTACCTAGAGACATGAAGGCATATGAAACTCTTATAAACCACAGGGCTCTAAGACATCCTTGGCCAACCCAAGTTGGAGACCTTGGAAGGATAGTGACATAGCCCAAAGGACTATTATAATCAAATAAGGGGCCATGCTCTTCCTTAGGTTTAGTGGGTTGATTGGGGGATGTGCGACTACTAGTTGGAGGTGCTAAGGTTGGTACCTTGACCTTTTTTGTGTTAAATATTGGTTATGTCATACTTGGCTCATGGATCATCGTAATCCATTTCCTTTATGGATTCATGGTTCAGCCTAAGAAGGAGCCACTATTGAACACATCAGGATTAGTAAATCCTATGGCTAAGAGAAAATAAGAGGTTTGATTTCGTTTAGTGGTTTCTCTAGACAAGTATTCTAAGAGTTATTGATTGAATCTTGAACTTTATTTACACTTAAATCATTATTTAAATGTCAAATTAAGTTCTTGATATAACTATATGATTATGATATTTAGTGAAGGAGATCATTTTCTACAATAATTGTACCAATATAATGTGTATGGAGATAATTGACAGGAACATAAGTGCAAGGGGAAGGCATCCCGTAGATGTTAAAAGGAATAAATTTGGATTAGTTTCATTAAAGGGTAGATGTGGATAAATAATCAGTCAAGGATGGGTTGATTAGGTCAATATTAACTAGATGGATAGTGAAGTCATAGCTATGGAAATGGATTAAAAAGGGAGCTTCCCTTAACTTGAAATTTTGCTTGCCTGATATATTTGTTTATGAAAATAATATGAATGTGTGAATGGTAGGAAAATAGTAACTAGTACTTGGGACGGTATGGGTAGTATAGTAAGGTTACCTAATGAATTCCATGTTGCATGGAATGTTCATATAGAAAGTGTGCTAAAGTTATCTATTGTTGTTAACTACCTGTTGTGGTAAAAACACAACCCCCCCCCCGCCCCCCCCCCCCATTTTTGAAGTGAACACATCAATAATGGGGACCCTTTCTATAAAATTTTAGCTAAACACCTTTTTGGATTTTTATTTAGTTGATTTCCCTATGCATTTGTCAATTTTTCATTTTCTTTAGATTCTTGTTTTGATTGCTTTGTTAGAATAGATTCTTTATAAGCTTCCCATTAACGCTTGTTTCGCCTCATTTGGTCAATTGGTTTGAAAATGGCACACCTTTGAAGTCTCATCATTTATGTAGCCTGGGTAAAAAATGCATAAAATGTACAATATTGCATTTTGTAAATAAATTAGTTCAATAAAGCATTCATTTTAAATATTAACCTATAGCAAGTTTTTACTAACATTTTTCCATTTTTAGTTATGCAGCCAAATCATTAATTATCGAGATTTTAAGAAATTCACTCATTTCCAAATCAAATCCTAATCTTGTAAAACCCATAACATTCAAGTGGCTGTAGTTTAGATAATTTCATAACTTAACTAAATTTCATTAAAATAAAATAAAAAATGATATTAAATCTTAATTTAATTTAATTAAATTAATATATAATTAATTAAATTAAATTAAAATTTAATATATAAAATAAAATAAAATATTAATTTTCATCACATCGGAGGATGGGGTCGGAAGTTTTGTTCAGAACATATTTTAAAAGGCCCCGACATTACACCATATCGGATCGGGGATTTTGTATTGTATTGTTTTAAAAGCTCAATGGCCATGTCCCGATTCGATAAACACAAGTCAAAATGAAATAAAAAAAGTTTAAAACTCATTGCATTGGAGCTCTCGTATGGGACATGTTTAACGTAACCCCTCCATACCCCCGATTCTCGGATTGCGAAAAGTCAAACCATGGTCCATTACCCAAAAGGGCATTAAGGCATAAATATTATAATGATTACATTTGTTTCAATTTCAAAACTCACTCATATGATGAGTGAATAAATGAAGTGAGATAGTGTAAGGCTAATGTAATATTGTAAATAATATTTATTAATTTAAATAATAATTTTTAAATTAATATATATATATATATATAATATATATATATATATATATATTAAATAATTAATTTAAATAATAAATTGTAATTATTATCTAGATTAATATTATATAGTTTGTAATTAGTTAATTATAATAGTTAGTTATATATTAATTAATAAATAGTTTATTAATAATTAGTTTAGTTTATAAATAGCAATTAAATTAGAATTAATTAGAGACTAATTTAGGATTAGTTTTTAATTACAATATTTTTAGCCCAGCAACAGAATTTCCAGATTCATGCCAGATTTCATCCATCAACTTTGGAGGCTCATAGATTGAGTTATACTTTGCCAAATGAGGCCCAGGCCAGCTCATTGGAAAGAGAAAATCAAGGAGAGAATTTTTGAGGAGGTTTCACTAACAGATTTAATCATTTATTAGGTCAAAAATCAGGCAGAAGATCAAGCTCCGAATTTTCAAACAAAATCAATTTTCTGAGTTATTTTCTTCATTTTCATTTGTCCAAAGCCTCTTCTAATTGCAGATCCATTGGTTAATAATATCTTTGGCCAATTAAACCACCCCAAACATCAATAGAGAGCTTATATTTTTATTTTAATTAGTTATTTAAATAGAAATTTGATTGGATTTGATTTAATTGCCAGAAATGATATTTTAATTGCATCTTAATTTATTTTGATTTCTTTTTGTAGGAAAACAATGGAAGAAATATGGAGAAAAGGATCTCAATCAATGAGAATGTTTTAGCAATTGAAGATCAGGATTTTTGAGCAAATAAAATTGGATTTAGCAGGTTTCTCTTCACCAAACTTTCCTCTCAAGAATTCCTTCACAAATAGTATAAGTAATAGATTGCAGAAGGTAATAAAGGGCTGCTCTCCTCTACAATTTTATACTTCTAAAAGCACTAATGTAATAGGAATTTAGAGTTGTAGGAGGGAGGAGAGAAAATCTCAGATCTGGGGATTATTGAAGATTTTTCCTTTATATCTTGAATTATGTATGAGGGGCAGAGATTGCACTATTGTAGCTCTAGTTTTGAAGGCAGAAGTTCAAACAATGTAAAGGACTGTTGGAGACCAAGATCAAAGAAATTGATGCAATAAATTGGTATTTTTAATACTACTATTTCAAATATCAGTTTCATTTTTATGGTAACAGGAATGTCTCATTTTATTCATGTTTGTGCACTATTGTCAATATGGGTAATTTGTCTCAATGTTGTTATTATGTATCTCTGCTCTTATGAATTTATTTTTGATTTCTGAGTAACTATTTACTCAGAAATCTGTCTTATTAAAACTAATTTATTGAATGGTAATGTGTTGTGAACTATTTCCACATATTATCGTTTAATTATTGGATTTATTGATTTGATAATCAATACCATTTTTGTGAACTACTTCTTGGAATGTTGTTGGTTTATTATTTCAGTTAAAGGTCTCAATAGGATGTGTTTTGGTAACCATAATATCAGTTAATTGAACTACTTCATTAACTTGATATTCATTATAAACAAGACATATTTAAATCCCAATACTTTAATTATCTTTCTCTTAGTTGGGTTAGATCTATATCTGCCTAATTAAGATAGGATTAGATTAGTTTCTTTTGCTGGCATTATAGAATAAGCTTGCATTTAGAGTAAATTCTACATTCTTTTAAGTCCTTTCCTCAAAGAGGAAAAATTTTAGTTGTGGCTTGGCTGAACGCAAATCAGCTTAGGGGTCATTCTTTTGCCTAATCATCAAGAAGAAGTGATCTAATATCCCTAACTATTGGTGGTAAAAGATACATCATAAACCAATAGTGATAGGGAGAAGGTAACTGGACCTAGTTAAACCAGTCGGAGCCACCACACCAAATGGAAAAGGAGTTGCTTTAAGGTCCGGACTAGGTGGTTATCCCCCATTATTGTTGCAACGATTTTCGAGGCATCAACATTTTTGGCGCTAGAAGGAGGGCCTGAGACTTTTTGTCTACTGGAGTCTTTTCAATTTTAATATTTTAATGATTGTGATGGCTCCTCTTAAACTTCCAATTTGGAGTTGTATCCATGGACGTGTATCTTCTAATACTCCACCCGAAGTGGTAAGACTCTTGTCTCAGGTAAAATTTAATGGTAAGAGAAATTCTTCTGCTTTTAATCATGTCTTTCAATTTATTCAAAATGTTTCAAATTATGATTTTCAAGGAATTGATGAAGGCATCTTATGCAGAATCTTTACTCTCACATTTGCGGCAAAAGCCAGAAACTGGTGTAAAACTCTTCCAGTTGCTTCAATCCACAGTTGGGATCAATTTGTTACAATTTTCATTTGTAAATTTGACGGCTACGATTATGAACAGGTATGTGAAGAAATTGAATATCTACGAAGGTTTAAAAATGAGTCTCTTATTGATTTTAATATTCGATTTCATTTGAATTGTTTAAGATTTAAAGAAGAAGATAAACCTACGGAAGAAGAATCATTAGATTGGTTTGAATATATTTGTTCTCTTCCAACCATTTCCAATCCATATGAAATTAATTCAAGCTTTGTTCCATCCCCTTCCAATATAAATGAGAAATCCCAATTTGGATGTGCAAATAAATTGTGATGAAGTGGTTTCACAAAGCTTAGAAGATATTTCTAATCAAATGCAAGAAGACAACAACAACAATTTTGGAGAAAGAGCTGCCTTGGAATCTAAAAATTACTCTGCGGTCAATTCAGAAAATCAGATCGCAAATCAGCAAGTACAAGCAGCAATCAAAGTAAATAAAATGCAAACTGCTGCACAAATTTATGAATTTCTCCATGATGAGCAAATCCCGAAATCACAGCACCAAAGTAGCCTTCTTCAAGAAAGCATGAGCACGCAAAAGAATGATTTAGAATCTGAAATTTACAATGAGCATAATGCACAAGAGTTCTCAAACAGAGACAGTTTTAAATACATTGTTTCAGGTTCACATTTTTTCCTTTATCTTGATATTTTTAATGATGGTCATTTTTCCCCTCTTGGTATTAATGATATTTCAGAAATTAAAGAGGATGATTTAAATGAATTACCAATAAATTTTTATCAAGATAAAGAAACAATAATTGATCATTCTTTTGCCACTAATGAACATGAAATTCTTGTTCCGCCTTGTTTGGATATATTGGATGAGATAGAAGGGAATTGTAGAGAATATTGTGAGGTCATTTATGATAATTACCCTGAAATTGAGGATGTTGATTTCAGTTTTTCTCAAGAAAATCTTCATGATAAAATTCAAATAACATCTGAGAATGAGGAATGCTTCAATTTAGGAATTATCCCAACTAACCCTCATTTTAGAGCAAGAAATTCTTTTCATGATTTCACTATTCGGGGAAACATCCCAATTTATAATTCATATCATGATCAAACTCTCATCCCTACTCATAATCATAATTCACAAGTTGGAATTCCAAATTACTCAAATTCCATAATTCTAGCCGATCCTTATGAAAAAGAAATTATTTCAAAACGATTCCAATTGTGTTGTGACATTAGTTGTAAAAATAGTGATTTCATTTTATTTTTATTTTCTCACTTATTTTGTATCAAATTAGATTTTATTTTTCAAATTTTTGATATATTACACTGGCATCTTGAGCACTTTACCATCAAACATTCAATTTATGCATTGCCCCATTGGAAAATTGAAGTTTTATATTATAATCGAGAGCATCAAAAGCTATTTCAATTTCAATGTCAATTGATGTTCATTTCTTATCAGAAGCTTCTATCTTCTCAAAGGCAATATCAACAAGAGAATGTATTTTTAGAAATCTACTAGCAATCCAATTTAATTAATAATTTTCCATTTTATTTAAAAGATTTCCATCAGTTTTTCATTAATTCATTTGGAAAATATTTGGAAATTTTTCTCTCAAATGAGATTGTTAATAGCTTAACATTTGTACATAACACTAGCAATTTTTTTCAGGCCTTTGAATTTGAAAACTCATATCCACAATTCGGCCAGTCATCTCCTCTTTTGAACGTTTCCCAATCATTAATGGAAATCCATCCAAATTTTTGTGATCCAATTGGTATTGAATTGGAAAACAAATTTCAAGAGAAGGAGATTTTAATCAACTTGCTAACAATAACTGCACATTCTGATTTCATATTTATTTTCCTTAGTTTAGTTAGATTTGTATTTTTATTACTAACATTTGAACTGTACATATATGCAGGAATAAAAATGAGAGAATGGTTACACTAGAAATATGACTATACCTAGTCATTTTCATGTATATGGTTAGAATAGGAGTAGAATTAATCAGTTAGTTTATTTTGTATAGTTAATTTGTTTTTAACAGTTTTGTAGATTAAAAAAAAATAAAACAAAGCAATCAAATTTTCTCCTTCATGTTCAGTGAAAACATTTCTTCCCTATCAGAAAATTTTAATTTTTGCTTTCCTTTTCAAATTTCTTATAGAAATACCTCTACTCTGCCTATTTTGAATAATGTCTTGATTAAATTCAATTAAGGTTGCACTTGGCATCAATTGCATCAAAGCCACTTTTCTTCATTTCAAGATTTCCTTCTAAGATTTTCTTTCGAAATTTATATGATAAAGGTTTCGAGGATATAAAAGCTTCACGATCTCGTTATTTGATGAAATGTATGACTGTCTATGATAAGCTTAATTCTAATTTATTAGTTAGTCTAACCTTTCATGGTAATCATATGAAGTTCATATTATCTTCCTCATAATTTGCTAAAAGTTGACCTTAAGGATGTCCATTTTGCTAAGTGCACACATTTAAATCTGTGTTGATATTTTTCTACAATTAGTGGCTTTATCCCATTTTGATCTTTAGTTTATTATTTGATGCTACAAAACGCATTATATTAATTTACTAAAGGTATTATTGAACAGTCGCTATAGATTATTCTCAAGTTATTCAGAATAAGTAGAGATAATAAATTGTTGTTTCAATCCAAAAGGGGAGCCTATTTTTATATTTATTTCTGGTAAATTTTATATTTCCTGAACATGAATAAACAGATTTTATTTAGGCTGATTGCACACTTAGATTTAGAATAAATAATGAGATGATTTTAAATGAAGGAAAAATTTTGATAAATCAAAGGAAGAATTTGAAGATTTATGAGGTAAAATCTACAGACAAATTCCTTCCAGGTACGCATTTACAAGTTCGTCTTGATCTCTTATTATTTTCACTTTTCCATAGTTTATTTTTGATTCGTGTTTTGTTTTATTTACAGGTTTTCACTTGTTTAAAAAAAAAAACTTGAAATAAGCAGTAAACCCATTTCAAATTTGCAACAGGTTCAAGGAAATTTTACTTTTGATTCATTAGAATTTAAGCATTTTTAATTTTTCTTTTATTCACTTAGAAAACCCAATTGAAATTTCAAGGAATATCATAAGACCATTCACATCATGAGATTTCATCGGAAGTAGTTCTTAGCATTTCTTTTGATAACAAATTGTTTAATAAAAGATCTCCGATGTATTACTTCTCTCATATGTCATATCGCATTTCGCATATCAGAGGTTTGCAGTTGAATATACTTCCATTATCATGAAACGCTGATCTCCGCTAAACGACTTTACCGATATTGCGATGACCACATAATTCTGGACCCGATATGAAATTCAAATCAAATTCATAAAAAATATTGCGTCCATTAAATTGCAATAATGGTAAGAGCACAACTTTAAAAGGATCGATATATCGGATCTGATATGTTATCAAATTTTCATCATAAAATTATCGGGTCCACTCTTCATCACATATCGGCATATTGAAAATTTTTATATCGTGCACTTAATATTTCCGATTGTGATCGCCGATTAGTGACGTCATTCATCGCATATCGGCATCGCAACAATCATATTGTGTTACATCGGGTGCTTAAGATTTCCAATCGCCGATTTACGTCATCTATCGCATCGCCGATATCGCAATCGCTTCCTTGCATTTTTATTTATGGCCATATCACTATTACAAATTTGCAATGTGCAATGTACAATGTGCAAAATACAAATCGCGAGATATTGATGAAAATGAGATTTTGGGGGTTGCCCAAAATCCCAATTTCTTTAAAAAACTAAAATCCTCGACCTATGGGTTATGGCCCACTCAATCTTCCGCTGCGTGTATACGGTTGTTCAACTGCCACGGTACCGTTAATTAACACAACATTCAAATGTAAGTGCCGCTGCTTCCCATCGAATCCTATAGGCATACATATCATAAAAACAACAGTCCACGCACCGTTAATTTAAAGCACATCCAAACCTTTTTATTCATCCATACAAAAATGAACTGTGCGGAAGACATATATCCCTCGTATTACATAGCCAAAACACACATAAATATAGACACGCCATTAACACAACACACATATATTATAATATGAATAATATAGCACGGTTACAGGTAAGGCATTTAAGCCTTAGAATCAAGCTCACGCTCAACTACATTTTTGCCCACTCACAATTTTCTTCACAAAATAAGATATCTATTACACCCCTATTGCATTACATTTATATAAAAAGTCTTATGAAGGACCGATCCTATCCTCTTCTGATTTTTCTCCACAAAAACTCTCCAAAAAGAGTGCATGGCTATTAATAATAGGAAGTCTATCTAGTCTTATCCATTCTCTCTTTAATTCTTTTTCTTTAACTGCTTTAAGGGAGATTTTCTCAGTTTTTTTCCTTTATTCAGCTCCGCTCATCCACGTCTTCATGCTCCACTTGGATTTTTCTTTAATTAAGAAAAGGGTGAGATGCACCTGCATCAGACTCCCGAGGCACAAAAATTTATGACCTCCTGGTCATATGCTTCTGGTCTTCATAATAGCAATTTTATCCACTGCATTCTTTTACTAGAAATCTGTGAGCTGCAACCAACCTCTACAGTAACAGCCTCCTTTGTTACACGATACCTCACCAGGCCCTCCCGCACTCAGTCTTTTGGCATCCTTCTCTAGGTTGCTGCAAATCTTCTCACCTTCCGTTGCCGCCATCTGCACAATAGCAAGACCATAAACTCTCCATCTTTAACTCAACTATACCTCTTTCCACAGAATCTTACTGCTCTGATACCACCTGATGAAAATGAGATTTTGGGGGTTTCCCAAAATCACAATTTCTTTAAAAAACTAAGATCCTGGACCTATGGGTTATGGCCCACTCAATCTTTCGTTGCGTGTATACGATTGTTCAACTGCCACGGTACCGTTAATTAACACAACATTCAAATGTAAGTGCCGCTGCTTCCCATCGAATCCTACAGGCATACATATCATAAAAACAACAGTCCACGCACCATTAATTTAAAGCACATCCAAACCTTTTTATTCATCCATACAAAAATGAACTGTGCAGAAGGCATATATCCCTCGTATTACATAGCCAAAACACACATAAATATAGACATGCCATTAACACAACACACATATATTATAATATGAATAATATAGCACGGTTACAGGTAAGGCATTTAAGCCTTAGAATCGAGCTCACGCTCGACTACATTTTTGCCCACTCACAATTTTCTTCACAAAATAAGATATCTATTACACCCCTATTGCATTACATTTATATAAAAAGTCTTATGAAGGACCGATCCTATCCTCTTCTGATTTTTCTCCACAAAAACTCTCCAAAAAGAGTGCATGGCTATTAATAATAGGAAGTCTATCTAGTATTATCCATTCTCTCTTTAATTCTTTTTCTTTAACTGCTTTAAGGGAGATTTTCTCTGTTTTTTCCCTTTATTCAGCTCCACTCGTCCACGTCTTCATGCTCCACTTGGATTTTTCTTTAATTAAGAAAAGGGTGAGATGCACCTGCATCAGATATGGTGTGCGATGTGCAATTTGTGACATAACTGTCCCCGATCCCTGATATAACATTTCTTAATAATGCGATCGCTTCATTTCCTTGCACATGTTCTCATCACATGTTCTTAATCGGCAATTTGCCATTGCAATCTTCGATACGATAGCTTCCAATGCATGCTTCTAAGCCATTAAGATTGAATCAATATATGGCATAGTAACAAAAGTGAAGTCTTGCAAATTAAACTTGAAGCATGATGAAGAAACATGTGATGTGAATCATCCGATACGGCGATTTGTTATTTTAAAAGCGAGCTTGTGTAACCACTATGGGCAAAAAGCAATTGATGACAAATTTGCAACACACAAAAATCATTTCAATTTCTCATACATTTCAGTTTTAAATATATAATTCCATAATTAAAAAATGGAATTCAAGACCTCTCTATCTTCATATTTAAATTTTATTATCGTGGATTTGATCTTGATTCTGTACAATTTATAAAATTGTGGAGTTTATATGAAACTTTTAATATTTTGAGAAACATTCGTTACTGCAAATTCTCATTCTTATTTCTGATGCATTTGTTTTAATTTTAGCTCCCCTGAGCACTAAGTATTCCATTTTTAGATTTTTACTACTTACTCTAGTGTAAGTAAAATAAACAATGATTTTGGGTTATATGATCTTGGTTAGTTTGACTTCTTCATGTTTTTAATGTTAATTAAAATAAGAAGTCAGCTAGTTTGGAGAAACTGATACCTTTCAAGTAAGATCAAAAGCAATTATCCAATGGTAAGATTCATATACCCACTTTCATTAATTCCTTACTTTAGTTTCAGTTTTGTTTTTCTGATATAAAAAATCTGTTTTGTTGTTCTCCATTTGAAGCTTCCAATCCTCTGCCAGATCATATTTTCGAAGTCCCATACTCTTCTTCGGGCTTTATTTCAAGAGGCAGCGATAATCCTCATTGAAACAGCCACACCAGGAAGTTTCTGAACCTTTAGTTTGTTTCTTTAAGCATTCATTTTTAGAAAATGATTAAGATGATGCTTGGAAACAAGAAGATTCATATCAGACAGAAAGTATTCATTGTGGCTGAATTTTACAATCACTGTTATCTAAAAGCCTAAAGCATTCACAACTCTGTAAAGTATGTTTTTCTAAATCTCAACATAAGAAGGAATGATTACATGCTTATTTTCTTTTTCTTCATATTATTGGAGACATTGGTATAAACATTCTTGTTTGAGTTTATCTTGCGAAACTTGGATTTTCCTTTCCATTTTTAGAGATTTCTTTGTTTTTATTTTTGTTCGCTGATTTCTTTTCTCATTTTAGCATAAGAATTCTTTTCCTTTGGATTTCAGTTTTGATTTTGGTGACTTTGCCATTATTTATATGGAAGGCCTATTTGTTACCTAACAATGATCAGGATACGTGAAAAAAAATTGTTAATAGTCACCTATTAGCTTTTTCTTAAATCTCTTAGTAAAGTTTGATTTTCTTATTATAAAGGTAGACACACTTAAGGAAGAAATTACCAATTTAGAAAAGTTGGCAAAGTATCATAAAATCTGAAAATTTCTTTTTCATCAAATTATAATCATTTTGAGATTTCAAAATTTTATTAAGATCTTTTAAAGTTTTATTATCAGTCAAGAAAAGTTATTTATAACAAAGTAAAGACACTTTACAGCAAAGCACCTTTAACTCTGAAATTGTCATTCTTAACTCTTAAGGAGTCAATGATTCTCCATGTCCTAAAGAGTCTTATTTTTCTAGAGTATAATCCAGAAATATATATAAACTGAAAAGATAAGAGGTCTCATCATGAACCTGCTTACCATGATCATAGGGGAAAAATAGGCTGACATTGCCAACACTACTAAACAAACCAGGGTAATGGCTTATGATCGCAAACAATTATAAGACAAGGGGTCTCATCACGAGCCAACTTGTTCAGTCCGATTATAACCAGTGAATGGCATTGTCAACTATCTGGCCACCAAACCAGGACAATGGCTTTTAAAGATTTATAATAAAAATAAAAAAATAAAAAATAAACATATATATATGGATTTATTTCTAGATCAATAATTTTTAAAGAGATGGGATTCTGAGTCCTTGATGATTAAAAGGTAACCCTATTGAAACTATAGATGTTTGCTGGCAGCAGTGGCTCTACCTATGACAAAGTAGTATATTTTAAAAGCTAAGGTGTAAAGTGACCCCTGCTTTATCTCTACAACTAATTAAGGATTGATATAGAGTTTTGAAATATTTTAATTTATGAGAAATTTTGAGAAAAATTATAGTCAGATGATTCTTGTTTTTATTAAGATTAATGAACCTAGTCAAGCATTCCAAAAAATAATTCTCTTCTTTAATGATTTTTATTTTAATTTTAGGAAAATCTCATTCATATCAAACAGAGATAACTGGTCCTTCTCCCTTGTGTCACCATTGTTATGGTAAAAACACAACCCCCCCAATTTTTGAAGTGAACACATCAATAATGGCGACCCTTTCTATAAAAAATTTAACTAAACACCTTTTTGGATTTTTATTTAGTTGATTGCTCTACGCATTTGTCAATTTTTCATTTTCTTTAGATTCTTGTTTTGATTGCTTTGTTAGAATCGATTCTTTATAAGCTTCCCATTGACGCTTCTTTCGCCTTATTTGGTCAATTGGTTTGAAAATGGCACACCTTTGAAGTCTCATAATTTATGTAGCCTGGGTCAAAAATGCATAAAATGTACAATATTGTATTTTGTAAATAAATTAGTTCAATAAAGAGTTCATTTTAAATATTAACCCATAGCAAGTTTTTACTAACATTTTTCCATTTTTAGTTATGCAACCAAATTATTAATTATCGGGATTTTAAGAAATTCACTCATTTCCAAATCAAATCCTAATCTCGAAAAACCCATAACATTCAAGTGGCTATAGTTTATTTTTATTCTTTTTATTTATATTTTTTTCAAGTGGCTGTAGTTTAGATAATTTCATAACTTAACTAAATTTCATTAAAATAAAATAAAAAATGATATTAAATCTTAATTTAATTTAATTAATTTAATATATAATTAATTTAATTTAAATTAAAATTTAATATATAAAAAATAATGTATAAAATAAAATAAAAAATATAATTTTCATCACATCGGAGGATCGGGTCAGAAGTTTTGTTCGAAACATATTTTAAAAGGCCCTGACATTACACCATACCCCGATGCTGATATTGGATCGGGGATTTTGTATTGTATTGTTTTAAAAGCCCGATGACCATGTCCCAATCTGATAAACATAAGTCAAAATACAATAAAACAAAGTTTAAAAATCATTGCATCGAAGCTCTCGGATGGGACATGTTTAACGTAACCCCTCCATACTCCCAATTCTCCGATTGTGAAAAGTCAAACCATGGTCCATTACCCAAAAGGGCATTAAGGCATAAATATTATAACTGTTAGGATATTCCAACACGTAGGAATACTTAAGTATAAATTGGTCTAGTATAGAGTTAGGTAAAGTGTGTTTCTTTACTATGTACATTTGTAACTTACAATCCAACGGTCACGATATGTAGTGATCCGACGGTTCATTCTCTCCTCGGTATTACCGACACTTGATCCGTGGCTTGACACCCGATTGGTCCATGAATTCTATTTAAAGCGCATGGAGGGTCATTTGTAGGTTAACCGTGCATGAGAGAAGCTTATGTAAATTTTCATTCTTTATTAATAAATTGCCTGTAGTAGCCACGTTGGCGCAGGCCGTGGACTGTTTCACTCTCTGAGGGTTTTAACCACGTCAAAATACTGGTGTATTGATCTGTGATCTGGTTGTGAGCGGTGTCCTTTTGGTGTTCTGTCTGAGGAACTTACCCTGTAAATTCCTACATGGTATCAGAGCTATTTGAGGGCCGCGTCCGTTCTTGATCCAAATCTGAAGCCGGTAGAACTGCATACGACTGCCATCTCCCAGATCTGTTGTTTCTGATTGCTTTCGGGCCGAGAGGGCTGCTCTGTTGTGTTGGGAGCATCTGTTCTAGTGTGGAACCCCTTTCGTTTCATGTGAAAAGGTTTCCGGTAGCCTTAGCTGCGTCATTTTCTAGATCTGGACGTATACAGTGTTTATTTGTAGTTTACTGTTATTTTCTCTCTATTTATTTCAGTTTCGGTTTATTTAGCTATTTTTCTTTATCGAATCTATACCTTTCATTTCTGCGTATGCTCTGTTAGCTTCTTGTTGCAGTAGGGTATTCATAACTCATGATTGACATTTTACAGGCCAAATATGTCGTACTTTGCATGCTACAATGCTCCATATTTGCTTAACAGGCTCCAAACAAAGAAGGCTACTTCAATTTCATTCAATTGCCTTCCAAATTTTGTAAAGTTATCCCGGTATCACCAATTTTTTAGTTAAAGGGAGGTCCAAACAACCTAATCTTGGTCTCCCTAGGTTTAAATTTTCCTGTTTTAGAATGTAGAGAATGTAAATCTGTCCAAACAGTTTAATCTTGGTAGATTCTTAGATAGGTAGAGAAGCAGAGGAGCCCAACAACTTAATCTGAGCCCTCGAAAGAAATAAGGGTAGTATGTAGATAGGAAAGCATCAAGAGAAAACTAAAGGATGGGTTTGCAAGTCTAAGTGCACCCAAATCAAAAGAAGAAAAATGCTAGGTAAGTAGGCTGGGTAGGCAGTTCTGAGGTTGCTGAATCCTAATTGCTGACCAGTTCCAGACTTTCAGGTGTCATCTCATTCAGGACACAGCCAGCAAGAAATTCTATGTGAGAACCTCAAAATAGGTATAACTAACTCCCCTTCTCTGCTTTCCCCAATCATTAACTAACTTCCCCAAAAGAGGTCAAGATCTGCTTGACGCCACTTAAATTCAATCATTTTCATCACACTTGCTTGAGTAAAGATATGATTCACTCAAAGTTGTTCCAAACTTTCTCTAAAATATGGTCCTACCCCCTTGTAACAGCCTAAGCTCGCTTGAACTTAGCACTTTCTTACCACCTCCATATTAACCACTGACATTATTATTTAGCTCCCTATATTTCCCCATCCCCCTACTAATATTAAGTAAATATCCCTTATATACATATCCCTCCCCCTGGTTGAAAAATAACCATAAGTACCCCCAGGAATTGCTCTGTTTACCAGAAACTAAGCAAGAACCCTTAACCTTCAAACCATCTCCCAGATACAATGGACTATTTCCAGAGTATAAAATCCCTCTCAGGTGATCGGACCCCTTCCGAAACCTCAAAATGCCCTTAACACCCACCTGCTTGCTTTTTCCTCCCAAAACTTACACTCCACAGAACCTTAAAGATAGATCGCATCGCAACATCGTACTTTTCCCTCCATGCCAGTCGTGACCCATCCGGCACCACTTGACGCGATATCGCGATATCGGCGATCGGCGGTCGCAAGCACCAAATGCCCAACACAAGCACCCTCCGTTCCCCACCGATGCGACATTGCGATCGCATCGGAGCTAATTCATCGCATTACCTCCTATATCAGCACCTCGCCATGTCATTTTGTACCAGGGACCCACCAGAGCTGACGTCATCCGTCGTATAGCCGACATCATGCTGACGTCAGTAGCCAGAAAGCCGAAAATTCACACAGGAAGAAAAATCGCACTTCGGAGCTCCAAAACAAGAAACAGAGGCAGTTTTCGATGCGCGATTACCTCGAAGTGCTAATCGCGCATCGCTACGGGAAATAATCCGTTTCAAGGAATCTTCGGGGAATCTTTTGATCTCTTAGCCCCTTGTGCGCCGCAAAAGACCGAAAATCGCTCGATCGTGCCAAAATGATTCGGTTCAAAGACAATAGCAGATCAATGACAGTGTTTAAAGTGTATTAGATCACATCATCAGGCGTCAAGCATGTCAAAGAGTATCAGTCGACGGTGGAAGCCATCAATGTAGCGGCAAAGAGTATCAGTGAAAATCTTGATCAACGGCCTGAAGTAGGAGAACATTTATCTTCTAGCAGATTCATAGAAAGAGGGCGAAGCCACCTGAAGCTCTCAAATCATAATTATTGCACATTTAAATCACACCAGAGCAGAACTGCAGTTCCCAAAGCACAATCATTCCAGCAGCACCGCATCTAGCCCCCAAGGGCCACATTTTCACCTTTTCTGATTCAGCTGCCCCTAGCGCAGCCAAAAAGATTTACTTGCATTTAATTCCAGCAACACTTAGATTTTTGAAGAGTTTTCTAGCAGACCTGTTTAGGTCAGTTGTAATGATGTATTTCCGATATTTTCGCCTATAAATACCACCTTGAACAATGTTGTGAAGGGTTGGTTGGTTGGTAGTAGTAGTTGGTCAGTCTTCTCTCCAGCATTTTCTCCGAGCAGAGACTCGCACTATAACTGTCATAATTTCCATAATCAAAGATTGCTGAAAGCATGGGTTGCAAAACTACTTGATGTTTTCTCTTAGCCAAGGAATGATCGCGAAATTCCTGCGTCTCTACATGATCCAATAAGTGTTTCTCTCCTCTATTTACTTTTATGATTTTTACCACCGTTCCGCCTTCTAAATTGTAGGAAAAAAGAATAGCTTAAGATTTGTTTCATTACACCTTAAGTTCAATTTCTACATTTCTCGATGTTTTCTTCAGAAATAGTTATGAGCATGTATACTTAAATGATCTTGTTTACGCTGTTTCTTACACATATGAGTGCATGTTTAGAAATTCTTAATTTCTCCTGGATCCCATTCATCCATTTCTCCCCTTTGTCAGCATGATGAAATGATTCTCCTTTGCCTTTCATCCCTGATGTTCATTCCATACTTTCAGCAGACTGATAATTGTATCCTGTGTGGCTATCCCGCTCTGTATCCCCTTGTGACCAAGAAAACGCTCACAAGCCTCAATCTATGACTCCATGCCCAATGGTTCGAAACTTATCACACCTTTCCTTGCCTCTTTGTTTGAGAATCCTACCTTCCATCCAATCACAAACAACACTCCCTTGAAGCCAGAAAGCTAGCCTAAAATTATCAACAAAAGTTGAATCATAAGGAGAGAGCCCTCTCCGATTGCAGGTGGGCTAGAACCTGCAATCCAAATATTGTTTTGTGGTTACCTCGGCCGTATGCCTATTAGGAGCCTAGGGACAACATGAGTGATAACATAATGGCGACTCCACTGGGGACCTCCTCAGATAAATTCATTAAACCAGTCTGCAGCTCTACAGAGGAAGAAGACGACTTGTAAAAACCTTGGTCGACCTGTACCTGTGTACTCCACTGGGGATTCAAGCGCTTTGTTCATTTTTGTAAACCCCACTGGAGAAAGGGCTCCTGTTCTTCATAGTTTGTCAAACCTAGTTCTGATCTATGATGGTGGACAGAGATCAGGCACTTCAAAGTCTAAACATCCACCTAGTGACTCCACTTCAATTTCAATCAAAGGCTCCACTGAGGAACGAACCAATTTTACAGGCAAAGTACTCCATGTTCCCAAGTAGTAACAGTGTGAGAGAATGACCGAGGTCTGGGAGGATCTCCCATTTGATGAAGCTTTAGATGAATGCAGAGAAATTTTATCAGAGTTTGAGCTTAACGAAGAATTTTTCAAAGCAGTGTTGTCAAAAATACCAGGCGGCCAGAATAAACTTTTCCTTGAGTTAGTTGTTGAAAAATATGAGAATGAAATTGAACTCTTAGAAGCTCAGATACAATCGTATAATTTCCGCGACCCTAGGGAGTTTTACCAAAATATTCCCCCCCCCAGTCCACAGGGAAATAGTGCTATCTCCTGAATTATAGTTTGAGTATGATCTGGGTTTCAAGGCAAAGATAGAAGGACTAGCTGCTAGGCTCATTACCGAAGATGCAACTACTCCATCTGACCAAGAAGACTTGGAATCATGCCGAAGTCTCCCTTCTCCAACTCAGGAGGAAATACTGTTACCTGCTGACTTCCAGACTCTGTATGATTCTATTAGCAAGACAGGGACATAAGGACTAGCTGCTAGGCTCATTACCAAAGATGAAACTACTCCATCTGACCAAGAATACACAGAATCATGCCGAAGTCTTCCTTCCCAGACTCAGGAGGAAATACTGCTTCCTGTGGACTTACAAACTCTGCATGATTCTATTGTCAAAATAGAGACAGAAGGGTTAGCTGCCAGGCTTACCACCGAGGACGCAGCCACTCCATCTGCTCAAGAAGACCCAGAAGAAGTTCTCTCACATGATGATTTTATTGATCCTATTACAGACTACATGGAACTTCCGCTTGAGCCAAGTTCTTTAACATGCTTTCTCAGTGAAGACCAAATTCATCAACAGCAACCGTTATATGCCACAATTTTGATTATGAGGGCATATACCCGAATGATGCTTGTACGCTAAGAGACCATCAGTCAGCAAGTTCATCTTATTTCTCAGTTGCTTAAGTGGCTGCACTGGTTGTTTGATCTCACCTAACGACAAAGTAAGTACTGGTTAGGGTAGATAGGTAGGTAGGAAAAATAAGGCAGTCGGAGAGAATAATTTTGCAGAAGACAGCAACAACTAAAGACCAAGGTGTTCTGACCTGCTGTTCTTGACTTCTCACAAGGAGAAGCCATCCCCAAGTGGAGCCACTGTTAGCTTCCTACTGCAGCAGGGTATTCATAACTCATGATTGACATTTTACAGGACAAATATGTCGTACTTTGCATGTTGCAATGCTCCATATTTACTTAACAGGCTCCAAACAAAGAAGGATACTTCCTGTTCATTCAATTGCCTTCCAAATTTTGTAAAGTTATCCCAGTATCACCAATTTTTTAGTTAAAGGGAGGTCCAAATAGCCTAATCTTGGTCTCCCTAGGTTTAAATTTTCCTGTTTTAGAATGTAGAGAATGTAAATCTGTCCAAACAGTTTAATCTTGATAGATTCTTAGATAGGTAGAGAAGCAGAGGAGCCCAACAGCTTAATCTGGGCCCTCGGAAGAAATAAGGGTAGTATGTAGATAGGAAAGCATCAAGAGAAAACTGAAGGATGGGTTTGCAACTCTAAGTGCACCCAAATCAAAAGAAGGAAAATGCTAGGTAAGTAGGCTGGGTAGGCAGTTCTGAGGTTGCTGAATCCTAATTGCTAACCAGTTCCAGACTTTCAGGTGTCATCTCATTCAAGACACAGTCAGTAAGAAATTCTATGCGAGAACCTCAAAAGAGGTATAACTAACTCCCCTTCTCTGCTTTCCCCAATCATTAACTAACTTCCCCAAAAGAGGTCAAGATCTGCTTGACGCCACTTAAGTTCAATCATTTTCATCACACTAACTTGAGTAAAGATCTGCTTCACTCAAAGTTGTTCCAAACTTTCTCTAAAAGATGGTCCTACCCCCTTGTAACAACCTAAGCTCGCCTGAACTTAGTGCTTTCTTACCACCTCCATATTAACCACTGACATTATTATTTAGCTCCGTATATTTCCCCATCCCCGTACTAATATTAAGTAAATATCCCCTATATACATATCCCTCCCCCTGGTTGAAAAATAACCATAAATACGCCCAGGAATTGCTCTATTTACTAGAAACTAAGCAAGAACCCTTAACCTTTAAACCATCTCCCAGATACAATGGACTCCTTCCAGAGTATAAAATCCCTCTCAGGTGATCGGACCCCTTCCGAAACCTCAAAATGCCCTTAACACCCACCTGCTTGCTTTTTCCTCCCAAAACTTACACTCCGCAGAACCTTAAAGTCAGATCGCATCGCAAAATCGCACTTTTCCCTCCATGCCAGTCGTGACCCATCCAAGACCACCCGACGTGATATCGCGATATCGGCGGTCGCAAGCACCAAATGCCCAACACAAGCACCCTCTGTTCCCTGCCGATGCGACATTGCGATCGCATCGGAGCTAATTCATTGCATTACCTCCTATATCAGCACCTCGCCATGTCATTCTGTACCAGGGACCCACCAGAGCTGACGTCATCCACCGTACAGCCGACGTCATGCTGACATCAGTAGCCAGAAAGCCGAAACTTCGCGCATGAAGAAAAATCGCACTTCGGAGCTCTAGAACAAGAAACAGAGGCAGTTTTCAATCTCACATTGCTATGGGAAATAGGCCGTTTCGAGGAATCTTTGGGGAATATTTTTATCTCTTAGCCCCTTGTGCGCCGAAAAGCCCGAAAATCGCCCGATCGTGCCAAAATGATCCGGTTCAAAGACAGCAGCAGATCAATGATAGAGTTTAAATTGTATCAGATCACATCATCAGGCGTCAAGCGTGTTAAAGAGTATCAGTCGACGGCGGAAGCCATCAATGTAGCGGCAAAGAGTATCAGTGAAAATCTTGAGTAGCGGCCTGAAGCAGGAGAACATTTAATATCTTCCAGCAGATTCATAGAAAGAGGGCGAAGCCACCTGAAGCTCTCAAATCATAATTATTGCACATTTAACTCACACTAGAGCAGAACTGCAGTTCCCAAAGCACAATCATTCTAGCAGCACCGCATCTAGCCCCCAAGGGCCACATTGCCACCTTTTCTAATTCAGTTGCCCCTAGCGCAGCCAAAGAGATTTACTTGCATTTAATTCTAGCAACACTTATATTTTTGAAGAGTTTTCTAGCAGACCTGTTTAGGTCAGTTGTAATGATGTCTTTCCGATATTTTTGCCTATAAATACCACCCTGAACAATGTTGTGAGGGGTTGGTTGGTTGGTAGTAGTAGTTGGTCAGTCTTCTCTCCAGCATTTTCTCCGAGCAGAGACTCGCACTATAACTATCATAATTTCCATAATCAAAGATTGTTGAAAGCATGGGTTGTGAAACTACTTGATGTTTTCTCTTGGCCAAGGAATGATCACGGAATTCCTGCATCTCTACATGATCCAATAAGTGTTTCTCTCCTCTGTTTACTTTTATGATTTTTACCACCATTCCGCCTTCTAAATTGCAGGAAAAAAGAATAGCTTAACATTTGTTTCATTACACCTTAAGTTCAATCTCTACATTTCTCGATGTTTTCTTCAGAAATAGTTATGAGCATGTATACTTAAATGATCTTGTTTACGCTATTTCTTACACATATGAGTGCATGTTTAGGAATTCTTAATTGCTCCTGGATCCCATTCATCCATTTCTCCCCTTTGTCAGCATGATGAAATGATTCTCCTTTGCCTTTCATCCCTGATGTTCATTCCATACTTTCAACAGACTGATAATTGTATCCTGTGTGGCTATCCCGCTCCGTATCCTCTTGTGACCAAGAAAACGCTCGCAAGCCTCAATCTGTGACTCCATGCCCTATGGTTTGAAACTTATCACACCTTACCTTGCCTCTTTGTTCGAGAATCCTACCTTCCATCCAATCACAAACAACACTCCCTTGAAGCCAGAAAGCTAGCCTAAAATCATCATCAAAAGTTGAGTCATAAGGAGAGAGCCCTCTCCGATTGCAGGTGGGCTAGAACTTGCAATCCAAAGATTGGTTTGTGGTTACCTCGGCCGTATCCCTATTAGGAGCCTAGGGACA
>APFE030164475.1:92747-143206 GCA_000404065.3 Pinus taeda | reverse complement strand
TGTTTGATTTAATCATTTATTAAAACAATTAATCAATTTTATTTTTAAATAAATGGCTATTAAATAATTAATTAAATTAAATTAAGCCGGCCTCTGCTTATTAATAATTAATTAAATCAAATTAAGCCGACCTCTGCTTAAAAATTGGTTTCACATCCTTATTTATTACCTCTAAGCAGCTCTTCTTCTAGCATCATTCAAGAGTCCTGATGATGGATCCTAGTTGGGATTTGAAACGTTGGCGTAAAAATATGCATACTGTGGGTTCTCCTGTTACTGATCCAAAAGACACAAACCACAAATCTCTAAAATCCAGGATATTGACTGAGAATACATGTGATAATAATGAGGTAAGTAGGGAAAGTATAAAGAAAGGTAAATAGACAAAGTAACTGGGTAATAATTCCTTTCAGTTGAATTTGATGTCTTTTGTTTATTGAATTCTCAAGAAGGGGTATGGTTAAAGCATAAAATTGTCAACCACTTTTTTATATTAAAATATTAATAATGTGTGCATGCATTAAGCTTTGATGTTGAAGAAGAAATAAATGAATGAATAATACACTCATGAGATAAACTATGTTTAGTAATGTGTTGATATAGTGCATGAAAATATCGTACCTATGAAGCAAATGTAGGAGCTACAGTTGTGTTCATGATTCCATGAGTATTGGCATAATAGTTTCTAGTATTCAGATAACTTATTCTATCATATCATGTTCAGTTTGTTGGCAAGGAACATGTAATCGACGGATTTGTTTTTCCTAGATAGTGCGAAAATTGTATGGAATTGTTGATTTATGAAATACCTTTTTGAAAATTGTATGGAATTGTTGATTTATGAAATACCTTTTTTCATTAATATCTAGTGGGTTATGACAAAGGAATGAAGCCTTTACTGTGTAAATATTCTAGAATCCGTGTGATGCATCCATGACTTACTATGGCATGATATGGTGATGACACTAATATTATGAATCAAGTTGGTACATATGTTTGGTTCATTCAGTGCACCCATGCTTGCATGAGACATTAAATAACATGATTGAATGTCATGAACATAAATAGATTCTAAAAATTTTGAGCAATTGTTGAGTAGTGAAATGAGTGGCATGAACCCCTCATCACGCAAAGAAAACTCGAAGCTATTCACCCATGAATTTAGAGATTTTTCTTTTTAGTTTTTGACCCTTTGGTTGTTGGAATAAACTTTTGAAAGCATTATGGAATGATTGTGATGCAAATAAAACGAAAATGATAGTTTCATTTCAATTTATTTTTGCATAAATTAAAAGTGGTTGAATTATTATATGTGTAATATTTCTAAGATCACATTAAGAGATATTATAAATATTGAAATGATTTTTTATTTTTATTTATTTTTTATTTTTTTATGTATGAAAATTTACCATTGTTTGGTTTATTGAAAATATTGTTTGTAGTTGAAGTGGCCTTGGTTATGATACTAGATGTTGAGTACTACCATATGAAAGAATCAAGCATGATTATAAGAATCTCATTTTTATGAAACTTAATTCCTATATGAAGCAATTTTGAAAAATACAATAGAAATGAAGAATATTTGATTTAAATTATTGTGACCATTCTCATGGAAATTATAGTCCCAAGGAACAACTCATTCGGTAATCGAAGTAATGTGAAATCTATGAAAACTAAGAGATCCATGGTTCAAATCCTCCTAATTGTGATTGGGTTAATAGAGAGGAGGGAAGGTCGTAGAACCATAGAGGTTTACTAGTAGCTACATGTTAGGAGGGCTACTGGGTTCCTCTAGGATACCAAAAAAAATAATTTCTCATGGAAATTGTGTGCTCATGATAGAGGTGAGATGATGACGTATCTAGGAAGGATAGATGATGGTTGTGAATCTCAAAATATTAGGAAAAATTCCATTATGGTGACACTAGAACCCTATAAAATATATTTATAACCATGAGTTATGTTATCACAAACATATTGTGATATTTATAGCAAGCTAGATGGATCCCTTGGTTATGAGATTCCATTATCCTTAAGACCCTTCATATGTGAGGAAGCCTTGCCAAGGAATGGATCACCTGAGTCACTAGGGAGGTAGAGAAGGGGTTGCTTGGACTTGGAAGGTGTGTGGATTCAAGAAAGTAGAGACTTTAATGAATTGGTTTTCAAAGATTCATTCACATACTCTTTGGGATCATGAATTCATTGGGCATGTCTAAGAAAAAAATGAGGTTAACTTGTTCCCTATTCATTCCTTGTAAAGAAATGGACAAGAATACACGAATGTGGTAGAATTATAGTAGAGTTTGAGGTAACTAGAACATGAAAAATGAATGGAATTACTTCAAGTTTCAACTAAGGAAATGGAAATATTGCTGACATGAAAGTGGCATACCCCTTCTTCTACATAGTATGGTTCTACATATAGTAGAACACTAAGGATGATGTTCCTTAAAGGGGGAGGGGATTCTCACACCAATTTAATTACCCCAATTTTTTTAATGAAATTAAAAATATATAATGTTGGGGTGCCATCATTGATACTATAATGTCAAACTCTATTATATGATGTCATTTTTATTTTTATTAATAAAAATAATAGACGGAAATGAACAAGGCGAAACCAATAGATTATGATGTATTGAGAGGAAAATACATACCTCAAATATATAATTCACTTAAAATGATGGTTGGAAAGATGAAGGGTAAAGGGGTGTTTATAAAAATTAAAGAGGGAATCCATTGAAGATCTTTTCCATTTTTTATTTATGTTTTGAACATTGTGTTTATAAAAATGAGAGAGAAAATCCATTGATATTTTCATTTTTTCCTTTTTGTTCTAATCATTACCCATTATTCTACTCATATGCTCATTATTACCTCTCTCACTCAAAAATTCAAAGTTTCATGAGAATTATTGACTACTTGTGTAACAGGAATTGAATGTGTTCTAGTTATTTTTCCTTTGATTTGATGGCTCTTAATACTAACATTTGTCATGTCTATGTGTGGCACATATAGCATTAAATAAGGGTGGACTGAGGAACTATAGATATTAGAGAAGGCCTCCCTTTGTTTTGTTTATTCTCGTATTTCCATTTGTGAATGTCTATGGGCGTAGTCAAATAATGGAAATGATAAACACTAAGATAATTTGTTGTGTGTGGAAGGGAGTAACCTTGATATTTTGTGTTAAATCTAGTCTTAAAAGTTTGTGCTAAATCCCTTAGTTTGGATCAAGAATTAGCTTGGGGTGGTGCTGTAGCTACTACAACCACCCTCCAAAATTGTTGCCTGGAACAATTTCAGAGCCTCCCTTGGAGAGTTTCACTTAACGATTAGCCACACTCGAGCTCACTCTATGAGCTCATGTGATTCTTTACATTCACCTTGCTTGTTTATTGCACTCAATTCTTTGCAAGTTGATGTTTAAGTCATGCTTGCAACCGTGTTCTGGTTATGCTCAAAGTATTTTCCGCATATGTGTTTATTGTGTTTGGCATGAAAGCATCTGTTGCACTCATACACAGAGTCACATTCACTCATGCAAGTGTCATCTAGATCATGAACGATCAACCACAAGTGTCGCTCTTGTCATTTGCACCGTTGGTCAGTTATGTTGACCATGTGCGTCTAGATGGTCTAGTCATTTCGTCGTCAAGTCATGCGAGTGTGTTTTGGTATGATCACCTATGCATCTTCCTACTATTCACACACTTAGTCATTTTTGCTGAAGTTCTGACGACTAGACTGCTAACTAACAACCCGACCATCACCCTTCTTTCAACTTGATCGACTGCCAACCAGAACAGTGTAGAAGCACCAAGCTAGTTCTTTTGATCAGCACCACCTACAAGCAACTCAAGTTGCAACCATGCTAGCCACCTAGACAATTGATCAATTGTTCATCTCAGAATTATGTAGTGCTCATGATTTGGCCTCCTGCTGCCCACCAGTCAACTTAGCTTAGAAATTGCGTAGAGATGATTAGTAGGCCAACCTTCCAGCCTTAGTGCAACTTTCCCAACCAGTAGTTCCCAGCAATAGACTACCTATTCCCTAAAGGAATTGTACAGTTTCTGTTGCTAGTGACCCCAGCAGCCAACTATCAGTTCCCTCTAGGAATTGTGCATGTCTGGATGCCAGTGACCCCAGTAGCCAACTGGTAGTTCCCTCTGGGAATTGTGCAGATCTAGCTACCTGTCTCCTGGGCCATTCCGCAAAAAACTTGCACAATCCCTACCTATTGACCCTCCATGCAGGCCGACCCATTCCTTTGGAAGATTATGCAAATATGGCTATCCCGTACCTACTGACTGTTCATTTTAGAAAATGCATAGAGCATGCATGTCTTGTCCTCTTGCAGCCTGGGCTGTCCCTCCTGAAATTTTCACAATTTTTCCTCGCAACCAAGCTAGACTTTGCAAATAGTCACTATTGACTCAGATTGTCTATCTCCATCCCTCAGTGACTCTTGCACAATTTTCATCAGCAGTTTCCCAGAGCAATAAGCCCACATCATATCCCTTCTTCCTCTCTCGGTCACCTGCATTCGAATGATCATGTTTCATAGTAGACTAGGAGGTTTTGGATTTGATGTTGCCTTGTCATGAGTGACTGCAGGTACAAGTACACCAACAAACATGTCAAGATGACGAACGAGATGAATAAAGCTAGCACATGCAGATGGATAGGTTCACCAATGGACAAACGAATGAAGCATGCGAAGTGGATGAATGTGACAAACATGCACCTTCACGAACAAGTGAACCTGTCAAGCCTTCCAAAATGAAAGCAGGGAACAACATGCTAAAGCTTCATCAAGTGAACCAAGGACCATCGAAGACTCTGCACACTTCACCATGCAGAGGTGAAGCTATTATACACCATACATCCATCACTCAGTACCACTCAAGCTCGACATGCACTCAATAACAGCACAAATGTACCAGCATTGTCATGTTAATTCATGTCGAGTCAATTCATGAGTCATGTTGCCTACATCTCCGTTGTGGGCTTGTTGTCAATCGATGTGATGTAATTTTGAAGTCCAAGAGACCCACTTGTTGAACATAGAGTCATGTAAGTTAGAAAGTCATGGAAGTTGAACAATCATGAAGTTAGTCGAACAACCACAAGGTTCAGTTTCACCCTTGGCTATAAATATTCCCCTCATTTGTACATGAAGGGACTTTTTGCCTCAGCTCCTCCCATATAGCCAAGAGAGTCTGTAATATTCTCTTTGTGGAGTAAGTAGTGGCTCCAATGCTCGTTGGCAGGGTTAGTGATGTATGGTGTAATGATGTGTCTTGGAACTTTCTCTTAATTCAAAAGCCTATCAATAGGCCAACACATTTTTACACATGTATTGTATTTTTTGTAAGATTCACCTTTAACACTTGTAATGCATGTTGCTTTAACCTATGTTCTACATATGAAATGAGTCATTTTTTGTAATGCATAATCTATTAATGGAAATGTGTTGTATATGCTGCTAATGTTGTCCTTTCCGTGTTGACTTCTCTACCAGACATCAGATAGACCTTTCACATGAAACTTGTTGTAACAACTGTTGCACTCGTTCAGACTGATCTGTGATTTTTTTACATGTTATCTTACCTTATATGTGTGACTGTCAGATCTGAGTGGACTTCTCTACCGAAAGATGTGTATGTCCTTTGTGTTGTGTGTTCCTAGCCGAGTTGGGACTAATCCCTTTCAACCTAGAACTCACCTTCACCATTTTCCCCTCACAGTGAAAGAACCATTGACACAAGTACACTTAGACTCACCAAGCACATGAACCTCACTTCTTGAAGTGAACCACTATCCTGCGCTAACAAGAAAGACTTGAGGAAAATCCTTAAGACAATGGAAACTGGGCCATCATATCAGATGGGACTCCCATACCAAATGGTGTGAGTTCTAGTTGGGACTTCATACAGGGGTGATCCCTTGAATTTTGGTAGGTCGAGCACCGTCAACATTTCTAGTGCTAGAAGGAGGGAAACTAGTTGTACATGGATGAAATTCACCTCACACTCACTCATCAACCATCTGGTCAAGGCAGTAACTCACACTCCCTCTCTCACGACTCACTAGTTGGTTACTCCTCACCTCCCACAATTGAACATGAGATTTCATATCAACACCTTTACACCGTCTATCCCATCACTCACCAGTTCACAAAAGTAGTCAGACTAATCCCAAGCATACAGTATCTTCCACACACATATAAGAGCCCAAAAATGACTTCCACAGGGGTTGTTGTATCATCGGTGGAAGAAGAAATCCTTGCTACTCTTGAAGGTTTGGAAGAACCTATTGAAGATGGAGAGGAACCTCCAATCTTCTTTGAAGATGAACAAGGCACTGTTGTGGTCTTGGGATCAAACTCCGGTATAGGAGGTGGAGGGGAAGGTAGTGGAGGAAGTGTAGGGAGAGACAAAACAACAGACTCAAATCTGGAACCATCAGATTCCAAGGGAGAGGAAGAATATGGAGAGGACGAAGAGGATGAAGAGATGGTTGACCCAAATATTGAATGGAGGACTCAGGGACCATTTGCTCTCCTATCTATTTTGCACAAGATGTCAAAGTGAGATGAGAGAATGAACATCAAGTTCAACACTCACATCATGGTGAAGGCAGAAGACCATTTTGGCAACTTCTACCTATAGCTTCAGACCCTTGAGGTACACTATAATGACATGGCATGTAGATTGTTTCCATGTACCTTGGACGGTCGTGTAGCTGCTTGGTATCACAACCTTCCACCCAACTCCATACAAAACTGGGGGTCTTTCAAACGTATGTTCCTTGAAAATTTTGTTGATGATAAGGCCCCAGCCATGATACTGATAGAATTTGGAAGCCTTGGGATGGAGGGAAAAGAGAAAGTGAAATATTTCAATCATAGGTTTATGCATATTTTGAACAAGTTTGCAACATACACCAAATCTCATGACTCTGTCACTGTCAACTATTACACATCTGCACTTCCAACCACCATTGCATAGTTCGTCAAGTGAGCTTTAAGGCCAACACATTTAGAAAGCTGTGAAGAGGCTATTGCTATTGAGAAATACTTGTGTGCCATTAGATTCATCAAGGATGATGAATCAACAAAATACTCCAAGGATGATAGCAGAAATCCCGAAGCAATGATGAGCAAAGGCAAAGACAAGGAAGCAACTAACATTGGGACCCTCACTCACCTTGTCAAGAACTTGACCATTGAAATGTCCAAACTCAAGAAATGGAAGACAGAAACAGTCGCAAACAGTCATCTGCCCAAACAGTGATGGGTAAGTAGTTCATAAACTGGCTCATCAAGCAACAATCTGTTCTTTCCAAATTTTTGCAGAAGCCTATGTTCCAACTCGATCAATGTGCTGATCCTAAGTATTATTCCTTCCATGAAGAATTCCACCTCGAGAACTCTCGTTAAAATTGGAAGCGAGTTGTTACCTATTACTATACTCATACACTAGATGCAGATGGTGACATAGAGGAGCAACCAGAAGAAACTTATGATAACGAAGAGGTTACACTTGATGAGGCACCAAGTTTGGGGCATGTGGTGAATGCATACTAGTGATCACAAGTAGTATTGAAGACTAACACCGAGAAGAAGCCCCAAAAGAAAAATTATCGCTACCCTCTTAGGAGTAAAGAGGCTCCCCCTACACTTGAGGAGATGCAAGAGAAGGTGAAATAGCTAATAAGAAAGGCTCCCACCAGCTACCTCAAAGAAACCAACACAGAACAAGTCTGGGAAGACAATGGTAGATAAGAGCACATCCATAAGCAACAAAGTCCAGAACAATCCGCAAGACAACACGAGCATCCATTCCACCCCTGACACCTCAGTGATTCAACCACATGTGGATTATAGGCTAGTCAGTGACATGAAGAAAAATCGAGTGAACAATATCCTTTTTGAGCTATCCAAAGTGCAGAGTTACAAGATATCTAGCTACATTCATTGGGACAAACATCAATAGACAACACGACCTCCACTAGAAAGGGAGGAAACAAACCTCCTCGATCACTATCCACTATGCTCAATACACTCCAGGTGGAAGATGAAAACTCAGGTTGCCCCTCATTCCTGCGTTCATTCGAAGTTTTCAACTAAAATGTCCACAATTTCTTAGTTGATTCTAGTGTGGAAGCCAATGTCATGCCACTCTACATTTCTAACAAGATCAATGTAGGATGGAGTGAAACATCTAAAAGAATCATCCAACTTGATAGAATGTCAGTAACAAATATTGGTGAACTATGATATTTGATCATCTGACTATCCCATGACTATCAAGTCCACTAGTGCATAAACATAGTTGTTGTAGACATACTAGAAGCACATGGTATGCTGCCCGGGAAAGACTAGTCCAACAAGCTAAATGGATACTTTGCCATAGATTGGTCTCACATGTGGCTTCCATACAAGGGTAGATGTAACCAAATCTAAGTGTTATCAGAAAGGTATATGAAACACAATGTCACTCCCCTTAATGGCGAGAAAAACCCATTGGATTTTGCAAAACTCATTTTTGAAAACTATTTCCTGGAAAATACATTGGAGTGTTATCTTACATGGGCAACCCCAACCTCATCAAACAAGCAACCAGGACTCCTTCCTCATCCAACTAATGATAATGAAACTTGTACAGTTTGTTTTTCTGATAGTAGTAGTAGTAGCAACAGTGGTAGTATCAGCAGTATGAGCACACCAAATGGTCCATATACAGACAAGATGTGGGCCATGAGTCTTGGCAGATCAGGAACACATAATGGCTCAAGGACTAAGTGTATCTCAGCCATCCAAAATAATGAACCATGTGTGATTTCAAGTCTTTTGAAGACCGAAGTCACAAAATATGATTTTGAATGACTCGTGCTGAACACATGAAGGACCAACACGATGAATGAACAAAGCAACTTGGGAACCCACTATGATCCGAAGATGGCCAATCTTGGTACAATTTACACACTGCAATAACAACCAATTGTTGACCACTGGATTAAACAGTATCGAAATGGGTTTGCATGAGTAGATGATGACCTGAGTATCCATTACACTTGAGAAATCCAACATGAGATTGTAGGTAAAGGAGGAGACAATCCATTGCAGCAAAGAATATGTAACACATACATGTTGTTTGTCCTCCTTTTTCCGAAAAGGTTGACTAACATTTTAAGTGTTTGGATTACTTGCAAAGTTTGTCATCTTACTTGGTTTTCTAATTCAAATCATGCACGTAAGAAATCTAGGAAGATCAGCTTACACATTGACTTTAGAAACTTGAATCCTCCCTGGAATAAAAACAACTACCTGATGCCATCATGTGACCCATGTTGCACACAGTACCTAAAACAATGGTGTTGTCCTCACTTGAAGGTTTTCTAGAATGCCACTAGATTCTAGTAGCGGAGCTTGGTGGACCAGCACTAGTCCACGAGAAACTTGGCTCACACACCTATCATTTGCAATCACTTGATGGGAGGATTGATAATCTTCCTATCAAAGGCCATGTCCTCAAAAACTAGTTTCAGTAGGTTAGGTTGCGCCTGTGCCATGTACGTAGTCTTCTTGCTACTTGTTGTTTTCATTTGGTTTTTTTTGCTTATTATTTTTTCTTTTGATTTGTTTAATTCTACTTACTATTATTGTTCACATTCATTTTGTTTGTTTGATATATTACTATTTTTGTTTCTGGAAATAAGTGTTTCCAACGATTATGTTCTAGCTTTTGAATAGAGTATGTGGCTAAAATTTGAAGATACTTGTGACGCTACAGCACATGGCCCGTCTTGTGTCCATTTTCTTTGTGCTTGGTTACAACCTTTGGCCAATGAAGTCCTGATGAAAAATATGAACCATTTGTAAGGGAAGCTCTGGTCCAACCATGGACCTATGTCCACACTTGGAAACCCCATACTTGTACTCAGCTTTCTACTTTGTGTGTTTAAGCTAATTCAACTAGTAGAAACAGAGAAGGGGAAAAATCTAAACAAGCAAACTTATGTCAGAGGTCTTACATGCTTCTATGAAGGAACAACCTCTTCCACACTCAATAAGTCAGGATCCCTCTTCTGCCCCAAAAATAAATAAGTGCCTATGCACAATTCTCTTAAAAAAAATACAAAGGCCAAAGAACAGAAAGGCTTCCTACGCAGAGAGGTAAAGCATGCGACTCCGCCAGGGTACTAACCAGGCTCGTTGGCAACAGAGAAATTTTTGTGTTCTTGCATGAATCTGTTGGGTACTATCCAAGCCTACTGGTAGTGGAGAAACACCAAAGATGAAAAATTATACTATGAAAATCTTCAACTTGCAAGCTAAAATACCCTTCCCGGATTCAAAATGTTGAGATCTAAGATGAACTTTTTATGTTTGACTGAGTTGGAAAAGGGTGAACCATGTGTGTCCATGGGGTAATTAGGGAAACTAAAGTAACCTGCATAATGATTAAATACTCCTCGAAGGGCCAACTCCCTGTGCTAGCAGTGAACTGAAACAGAGAAGCTGGAGTTCTAGCAGTGTGTCACCAAGTGTTGTAGCAGCTACAACCACCCTTAAAAGTTTTGGCCTACACCAATTTTTGAGAATCTGTTGGAGAGTTTAACTTGATGATTACACACACTTGGGTTCACTCCGTGAGCTTGTGTGATTCTTTACATTCGCCTTTCTTGTTTATTGCACTCAAGTCTCTGCATGTTGATGTATAATCATGCTTTCAATCGTGTTCTGGTTATGCTCAAAGTCTTTTCTTTGTATGTGTTTTTTGTGTTCGCCATGAAAGCATCCATCGCACTCACACATAGAGTCACATTCACTGTCAGGCAAGCATCATCTTAATCATGAACGATCAATCACAAGTGTCACGCTTGTTTCTTGCACCACCAGTTAGTCATGTTGACCATGTGTTTCTAGATGGTCTGGTTGTTTCATCGTTAAGTCATACGAGTGTGTGTTCATATGATCACCTATGAATCTTTCTACTGTTCACACACTTCGTAATTTTTCCTGAAGTTATAATGACCAGACTCCTCATTGACGGTTGAACCATCATCCTTCTTTCGATTTGATTGAATATCAACCAGAATAGCATAGAATCACCAAGCTAGTTCTTTTAAGCAGCACTGCTCGCAAGAAATTCAAGCAGCACCCATCATGGCTACCCAGACAATCAACCAACTATTCATCTCAGAAATTGTGCAGTGCTCATAAGCAGGCCTCCCACTGCCCATCAGTTAGCTCAACTCAAAAATTTCGCAGAGATGATCAGCAGGCCATCCTTCTGGCCTTAGTGCAGTTTTCCTAGCTAGCAGCTCCGAGCAACAGACTGCCTGTTCCCTCTAGGAATTTCATATTTTATGCTACCAGTGACCCCAAAAGCTACCTAGCAGTTCCCTCTAGGAATTATGTAGTTTTAGCTGCCACTCTCTTGGGCAATTCCCCAGAAACACTGTGCAATCCCTACCTGTTGACCCTTCATGCAACCTGACCCGTTCCTCTAGAAAATTGCACAAATCTAGATGTCTAGCCCCTACTAACCGTTAGTTCCATAAAATGCATAGAGCATGCCTGCCTTACACTCCTGCATCCTAGACTGTCCCTCCCCAAATTTGCGTAAATTTTGCCTCCCTACTAAGCCAAACCTTGCAAACAGTCACTGTCGACTCAAATTGTTTGTCTCCATCCCCCAGTGACTCTTGTACAGTTTTCATCAACAATTGCCTCGAGCCATAATCCCACATCATAACCTTTCTGCCTCTCCCGGTCACCTGAATTCGAATGATCATGTGTCATGGTAGACTAGGAGGTTTCAGATTTCATGTCATCTCTTCATGACTGATTGCAGGTACAAGTAAACCAACAAACATGTCAAGACAACGAATGTGATGAATGAAGAGAGCACATGCAGATGGATAGATTCACCAATGGATGAATGAATGAAGCATGTGAAGTGGACAAACACAATGAACATGCACCTTCACAAACAAGTGAGCATGTCAAGCCTTCTAACATGAAAGCAAGGAACAAAATCCTAAAACTTCATCAAGTGAACCAAGCATCATCGAAGACTTCATGAATTTCATGATGCAGAGGTGAAGCTATGATACACCATGAAGACATACATCACTCAACAACACTCTAGTTCAACATGCACTCTAGCAGTTGCATGAATGTACCAACATTCTGATGTCAAGTCATGTTGAGTCAAGTCATGAGTCATGTTGCCCACATCTCCACTATGGGCTTGTTGTCAATCAATGTAATGTAACGTGGAAGTCCAGGAGACCCACTTGTTGAACATAGAGTTATGTAAGTTAGAAATTCATGGAAGACGAACAGTCATGAGGGTAGTCAAATAGCCACAAGGGTCATTTTCACCCTTGGCTATAAATAACCCCCACACTTGTACATGAAGGGACTTTTCACCTCAGCTCCTCCCACATAGCCAAGAGAGTCTGTAATATTTTCATTGAGGAGTAAGTAGTGGCTCCAATGCCCCACTGACGGGGTTAGTGATGTATGGTGTAACGATTTGCCTTGAAACTTTCACTTAATTCAGAAGCCTGTCAACATGCCAACACATTTTCACACATGTATTTTATTTGTTGTAAGACTAATCTTTAACACTTGTAATGCATATTTGTTTAACTTGTGTTCTAGATATGAAATAATTCATTTATTGTAATGCATAATCTATTAATGGAAATGTGTTGTATATGTTGATAATGTTATCTCGTCCATGTCAATTTCTATGCTGGACATCAGACAGACCTTTCACATGAACCTTGTTGTAGCTACTGTTTCACTCATCCGAACTAATCCTTGAGTGTTTTATGTGTTATCTTACCTTGTATGTTGTGAATGATGCATCCAAATGGACTTCTTCGCTAGAAGCTGTGTATGTCCTTTGCATTGTGTGTTCCTATTTGAGTTGGGACTAATCCCTTTCAGCCTGGAACTCACCTTCACCTTTTTTTCCTCAAAGTGATAGAACCATTGATAGAAGTACACTTACACTCACTAAGCATGCAAACCTCACTTCTTGAAGACAAAGAGAACTGCTTTTTTGTGCTAACAAGCAATAGTTGAGGCAAATCCTTAAGACAATGGAAATCGAGCCATTATACCAGATGGGACTCCCACATGAAATGGTGTCAGGTCTAGTTGGGACTTCGTACAGGGGTGATCCCCTAAATGTTGGCGTGTCCAATACCATCAACAAGTGGCCAACTATGAGAAAGATTGCACAATAGTTGAGCCTATGGTTAGGTGGAGAGAGGTTCACCCTTCTTTAGTTACATATTACAAAATATTTGACTCAAGATAATTATCTCTTATGCATGGTTATTTAATTATCTTTTTAAAAAGTTTGTATGTACATAAACTTATCCTTTAGCACATTTATCATGACTATGGTTTTTATACTATTTGTTTGTAGGCTTTATATGTATTAAATTTTGCAAGAACAATTGTGAGTAAAAAATTCTTTCTAAAATTCTTCTTTAAAAAGGTCATGATGTCATTTCCTTTGTAACTTTTGTTCTGAGATATTCTAGAAGTTAAAACTTGGATGATAGTGAGGGGAAATCTTGTTGATCCTCTTGTCAAAATTTTAGATATTGAGTCATGAAATTTTAGGAAACATGATCAGAGGAATTTGAGCTTTCTAAACAAATATTTAAACATGTCATGTTCAAATTCCTACTATAACTTTTATTTTGGAAAATTTCAAAAGCTAAAACTTGGATCATAGTGGGAGGAAATCTCATTAATCATCTGGTCCAAATTTTGGATCTTCGATTGTGACATATTAGGAGATATAATCAAAGGAACTTGAGCTCCCTCGGTTCTCCTAAAATCATGCATCAAGCAATTCATGCTGGCATTGCTACTATAACTTTTCTTATGGGAGGTTCCAAAAGCTAAAACTTGGACCATAGTGAGGGGAAGTATCACTAATTTCCTAGTTTAATTTTTAGATCCTATTTCATGAAACTTTAGGAAATATGATAAGAGGGAGATCTTATTCCTAATTGTATATTTAAATAGGTCATGTTGGAATTTATTCTATAGATTTTCTTCTAGAAGTTTGTGGAATCTAAAACTTGGATCATAACAGAGGGAAATATTGCTAATAATTCGGTCCAAATTTCATATTTTGGGTATTGATATTTGAGGAGATATTATCATAGGGTGAATATTCCTGGTTTCTTCTAAAATCATGCATATAATAGGTCATTTTCACATTTATGTTATAAATTTTCTTCTTGGATATTCTATAAATAGAAACTTGGACCATGGTGAGGGAAAATCATGTCTGTTGTTCCCACTGCCAGTTATGTTCGGTTGTCCTTGCCCTCAACTACTTTCCACCATCCTTCTTGTCTGCTTGGTTGTCCTTGTTTGCTCCTGAAACCTTGCCACAACTTCCCGTCTACTATATGTTCTTTCCTCCATCCCTGACTATCATCTCCATAACTCGATAATTGTTCCTGCCACTTGTTCTCTACCTAGATTATCTCAAAACTTCAAAATTCAAAATAAAGGCCCCGACCACAGTTCTATTGCTCGTCCCTAAGTCAATCTATCTCAAGCGTTGTGGGTCTTATCTCTAGTCCTATATATATTTCTGTTGTTTCTGCCTGTCGCTACAATGGTCCTTCTTTCTATGGGCTACTCCTTCAGCTACATGTTGGCCTTCTTTTCCAAAAAAAAGGCCCAAATTCAGGGATAGTTGTGGTCATTTATTGTCTAAAGAGGGTGTAATCATCAATAATTGTTTGTCATGCAGTCATGATTGAGTCAACCTGTATAATGAAATCGTTTGTCATGGTGGAGGTTAGTTAATTTGACATGTTGCTCTATAAAGTGTTCCATTGTGCTTCACTATTGTTGCAAACCTCCCACAGAGCAAGAAAATACTGGTGAACTAGTGGTCAGAGGTGACAAGTTTTATTTTTGGTCTTTGTAGAATATTCCTCTATTTTCCAAACTTGGGCCTCAATGGGGGCGATGCATACATAAATTTGTTGCAATCGAACTGAGTCTGTGCATGTTTTGTTGTCTCCAATGAATTTTTGTAGCTTCTTGTGAAGGGGATAGACCAACTGATTATGTTGGGCTATGCTTCCTGACTAGTCATGCACCTATTTGATTAGGGCATATCTATCTGCAAGGGCTTTTGTATGGGACTGCTTTATAGTGGCAATGATGTTGATCTTCTTATCAATTTCCTGGGTGTAGCTCACGGTCGAATCATGCAAAGTTGATCTAACTGTTTCCAAATTCTTTTTCAGCTCAGTGTCTCTGGCTAGCAAGACTGAACATGCTGCCTTAATGTGTTCATAGCAATTGACCAGTGTGCAAGAAATAAAATCTCCAGGAGCTTCAATGGAAAGGTCTGAAATTATCAGTGAAATAACCCAAAACGTATCTGTGACTTGATCTCATTGTGCTTAGAGATCATGGTTTGCCTATCCGAGCTTATCCCTTTCCTCTATGAATGCTTGCAATTTTTGTTTCTACTCCTCACGTGCTTGGACGAAGTCATCGTGTATTTTCTCTGCTCATTATGCAACCCATTGAATAAATCCAAACAACATCTGTTAGGATGACCAGTGTTGTAGAGTCTTGTCCTGCACAATATTTGGATTTGGGAAGTCACTCTGAAGGGGTAGGTCACTGGCAATGAATTTTTTTGGAGTGGGCATGGGGCGAGCTGATTGACTAGGAAGCTCTGGTGAGCTTAGAAATGGGTTGAATAATAACTGATTTTGGGATCACTACAAAATTTATTGAAAAGGTAGGTTGGTAGGGTTCAGTTCCCATAGACTGTGATGTGGAGGCGATCGGTTCCTCACATGGTAGCGGGCCTGATCCTAGGAGAAGATATATCAGTGAGGATGTCCAAGTTTTGTTACCCTATAGCAACCCATTGTACCGCTTTGTCAAGTCGACTTCCATTTCTTCTATGGCCACTGAGGTATTGGGGCAAATGGATTCATATAGGGTTTTGGAGGTGGAGGTTGTATGTGGAAATGGATCCCACAAACCACGTGAAACTATAGATGTGGATGGAAGATTTTCTTCATACACAAGTGAGGTGGATATTGATTGATTTTCCTCATCAGTGAGGTGAACAACCTAGAGTACAGGGGTTGTCTTAGGTTTCTTAGTAGGTGACATTTTGGCCCCTCTTTTTTGTTTCAGATTAGGAATGGTTGGCTTAGGTTATGTATGAGGGCCAATGTTTGGAATTTCTACAGATAACAGGGTGGTCATAATTGGGTTAAACAATGTATATCCTTGAAAGCATATGGATTGTGTGCTCTTACGTAAGGGTTCTGTGAAACTTGCAATTGTTTATTTGAGGGAAGACATTTTTTTCTCCATTTGAGTAAATAAGGGTTATAGCTCATGCTTGACTACTCTCTTCCTATTGCTTCCTACTTATTCTCCTGTTTATGGTTGTGGTTGCATGCCTACAAACAGGTACTTTTAACTACCCTTCGTAATCTCACATGCAACCCTTGGCCATGAACCAAATTCAGTGTGGAATGTTGCCTCAGCTAAATAAAACTTTTGTGGCATCATTTGGAATGCCTCCGAATGAAGACATCATGGTCTTATATAGGTATGCCCATGGGTGACCACCAAATAGATATCTTTCAAAAAACCATCTAACAATTCTCTGGGTATCTACTCTACCTCTTTGATTGTAGAAATAATTTTTGAATACTAGTCGTTGAAGGTTGCTTTATTGACCTCTTTACTACTTGGGTCTCCTGAGGTACTCCTATCTCCGGGCTATGGGTTGGTCTTATCTGATTTGAACCAACTCAATTCCTCTTGGTAGACGCCACTTCCACATTTCTAATGTCATGAGTAAATATCTGAAGATAAAATTGGTGCTTCTCCTGTATATGTCTTCTCAAGCTTCAAAGAGTTCGTTCAGTAGGAAGGCCGACTAGTTGAGCAATTTCCCTTCGCAGAAGTGTTCCTCAACCAAGATCACATCTAGAGTACACTCATTCTTCGAAAATGTGTCTCATCATCTTCCCTGATATGATATAATAGGTGAATTTAATCTCTTCCTTGATGATGAGTTCAATTTTTTCACCTTTTCCTCCACACTTGGTTTTATACTTTTCATAGTAGTCATTGTCACCTTCTTCCTTTTCCTGTTTTGTTCCTGCCTAGTATGCAAAAGAAACTACATTTCTTGTCACTGATAGTCCTCTTAGTTGTTAGTTTTCATCCATATGAATTGGGTATTCTCTTTCCAGTGACAACGATCCACTATGCAACCTCCTTGCAAGGAGCTTGGTACATTGCATTGTAGCCAATTGCTTACCAAAAACTGGTAAACTTCTAAAATTGATCAATGTTGATCATTGGAGGCCCTTGAATGTATCTTGAACTTTTGTGGTGATGGTTCCATATCCCTTAGGAACCTCCTCTGTGTAGACTTCTCATTTCAAGGCTAGGAATTGGAAATAGTCAGAAAGATCATTTTTGACTACCGTTGCCTTATCATAATTGCCATATAGAGTTTCAAGAACTGTAATTTGTTCATCTAATCTATCCTCCGAGATTGAGATAATGGACTTTTTCATCTTGTTGCACCTATGATAGAATATTTTTATTGGAAGTTTATATTTTATGCATCTTTGTTTTTTTTGTGCTCAGACTAAATTTTGAGCTCTTCTATCACATGCATTTGAAACTCCGAAAGTTCCTCTGTAGCGATGCAGATTAAGTAGACCAACTTTGACATGTCATTTCTAGATAGACTTGCTAAATAATTATGATGGAAACTTTCCCTATGCAAGCTTAATCATGTTACTCCATTGTCGGCTGACCTAGCTCTAACTTAGATGACGTAACATGGTAAAGCACATAGTGGGGCATATGGGTAATAATGTTTCCATAATGGCAGAAACTTGTTATTTAATTTCTTCTCCAACTAGAAAATATCCTACGTAAATTTGTCTAACATGTGTATTATTTCCTACTTATTTTGGAAAAGACTCGAAGTACAATGGATAACACTCGTAGAATGTGTGACTACCTACCTAGACCACAAGTGGGTTGCGATGTCATGGTATTGATGCATCCACCCAAATGACATGCACTATTAATTTTCTAGAAAAAGAACTTGAAATGCAACTAACAATTCAACTAACTAAGTGTTATTGACTCTAAACCTACCTATGGGCCCATTTCCAAGACCCTTTCAATATGGTGACATGACTTTGGACTTGTGGAAATATTTCAGGCACGTTTCGTTTAGCTATCCTTGTACCAGTATCCCATCTAGTTGCACTAACTTCACTATACTAGAATCTTTGATCTCTGCAAGTATGAATGACCCCAACCAATGCATGTGTAGCTTGCTTGGGAATTTCTGAAATCCGTTGTCATATAATAGAACACGATATCCCACCATGAAAGATTTCTTCTTCATGTGCCTATCATGCTAAGCCTTTTATCTCCATTGTTTGACTAATTGGTGGAGTTTAGCTAAAAATCTTGATTAATATAACTCCATTAGTTCTTCCAACCTCTCTTTTAAGGATGCGTCATCTGTTATTTTAGTATCCTGGGAAATGAAGATGCTTGGTAAAATTAATGCCACTAGCACTACTACTTCTCGCCTGTATACCGATTGGAATGATGTTTGTTTGTGTGATCTTTTTACTATTGTTATGGAAACCCATAATGTGGCTCACACCTGCTCATCCTAGTCATCTCAATTTGCTGAATCAATCTTTTTCAAACCCTTCTCAAGTATCTTATTGAAAGCCTCGACTGTTCCATTGGCCTGAGGATGGAAAGGGCTACTGTTATGATGTTGGATCAGGAAATTATTTAGGAGAGCGGCAATAGATTCATTTATGAAATGAGCCCCTTGATTGCTAGTTAGGATTTTCATACATCTGAACCTTCATATTATGCTTCGAAGATGAACCTTTCCACTGTATCATTTTTACATTCCTTTATTGGTGCTACCTCTACCCACTGAGTGAGGTACTCAGTAGCTATGATAATGTATCTTGCATGGGAATGACATGCTAGCAGTGTAATTGGATCGATAAAGTCTACTACCCATTTTTTGAAAATTTGTACTATGTGTACTAGATGTAAAGTTAATTCATCCTAATGTGATGGCTTTCCAACTCTTTGACAAACATCACATCCTTTTGCATACTCCTTCACATCCTTGTGGAGTGTGGACCACTAGAACCTCACTTGTAAGATTTTCCTTACGGCAGCTTTTCCCTTGACATGCCCCCCCACAACCCCAGCTTGGCATTCTCATAGCACGTCTTTCCTTTTGTGTTGAAGGAGACAGTGTCATAGAACCTGATCAAGTCCAAAATTTTATAGATGTCTGACAATTAGCTGATAATATACCACTCTTAATATTAGGTTCCTTTTCTGCATTGTTGTCTATCCTTCTGGGAAGTGGCCTGTTGCCAAGAAAGCAACATTCTCCTCTAGGTAATTTGGTATGTGCTCTATTTCGAACAACTTGTCATATGTCAGTTGGTCATCCAGTGATCCTCCATTCTCTCCTAAATCCAATCTTGATAGGTGGTATGGCCCCATATTTAATCTTCTTGGTTTGATAAAAAACTTCAAATGTGAACTCTTGCAATAGTAACAACCATCCAAAGATCCTTCCTTCAAGGGTTTTCTTGTTTACTAGATATTTCAAAGTTGAATGGTCCATGAAGAAATTGAATGGCACTCCGAGTAGATAGTGCCTGAAATTTTGTAAGGAGTACACCATGGCCAATGCTCCTCTTTCCATTGTGGTGTAATTCCTCTCTGTAGTTGGCATCTTCCAACTAACGAAGTAGATTAGGCGGTCTAGGTTCCCTTCTCTAGATTGCGCCAGTACTACTCGTAGTGCAATTCCTGATGCATAAATGTGTACATGGAACTGTTTATTCCAATCTAGATATACCAAGATGGGAGAGCTCACCAAATTTTCCTTTAGTTTTTTTAGTGGTACCTGGTAAGCCTCCATCCATTTCAAGGCTTCGGTCTTCTTTAGCAGTCTCTCCATGGGAGCAGTAATCAATGTGTAGTTGCGGATGAATCGACTGTGATATCTTGTGTGGCCCAGTGTTGATCATAGTTTCTTCGCATTGTTTGCTGGATCCATATTTACAATTGTTGTAACCTTTGCGAGATATACACAAATGCCATCCTTGCAAATGATATCGCCTAGCAATGTTTCGAATGGAGCTGGAAATATGCATTTCTTTAGGTTTAATAGAGATTTGTAGTTGTCTACATCACTCAAACATCACTCAAACGAGGCTGGTATATTTCTTTAGAAATATTTAAACTGTCCAATCATCCATGTATACTTCTAAGAATCGATGGATGTAATCCCTAAAGGAAGCTATGACAATTTGAGAGAAAACAACATGTTCATTCTTTAGACCGAATGGCATGACATGATATGCATAAGACCCCCATTCTGTGGTGAATGTTGTTTTCTTATTATCTTCTTCTTCTATGTGAACTTGATGGTATCCTGAGAATCCATCAGTGAAAGAGTATGTTTCATTCCCCGCAACGTTATCTAGGACCTCATCACTAAAGGGCATTGGAAATGGGTCATCTACACACGCATTATTTAAGCTCTTGTAATCTATGCATGCACTAATTTCATGGCATCCTTATTATTTCATGTTACAATTGGGTTGATCCATCATGCTTCGTCTACTGGGAATATAAGTCCTTCTTCTAGCATATTATCAATATCTTTCTTGACCTTGTCTTTCACCCTTTGGTTGAACCCGTATGGTCTATGCTTTATTGGTCATGTGTCTGGCTTCAACATAATATTCATTTCCCTAATGTCCACTTTTATTCATTTCAATTCAATAATTGAGGCTGGGAATAAGTCCTCATACTCGCACAACAAATCAAAAATGTTCTTAGTTGTTTTCTCTTCCCAATAATCACCAACGGAGATAATGTTAGGTTTATCTTCTGAGCCAATTTTTTTCTTCTACAACTTTACTAGGAGAAAATGGGGGGCATCCATTATAGGTCCCTCTTCAATATCTTGTCCTCCTTTGGTTTCTTTAAATGTCATGTGTCTAAGTCCTTCCAGATCATCCTCCTTTGGATCCAAATTAACTTTTCTACAAGACATGAACTCTGGATACCTTGCTTCATAGAAATATTGTAGGAACCTCTCATCAATGCACCATTCCCATAGTTGTCCTAGAGTAAATAGGATCCTTTTAATGGCATGCACGGTTTCTGTCAATTGTCGGTCACTATCTCTAAATGACAATCCAATGCTGAAATATTTAGCCATAGCATCCAAGTCTCTAATTTTTCTTCGAAATTCCTCCTATATATACCATGCTTGGGGAATTATCACCAAGGTGTGTATGAACATGTGTACCTAAAATTCCTTTGTGACGCGTTATTTTCTCCATATCTTTGTGTTGTCCTTTAGATGTTTCCCAGGATCAGAGTTCCCCCTATACTTCACCATCTCCTATGGGTGGTCTCCTTCTTGTCTAAACCTTTCTGTCATGGCCTGCTTAATTTTATCCCAATCAGACAAGGTGTTTCGATGTGCTCCCCACCATCTTGAGGGGTAGCTTGCAATGCAATTTCCAATAATGGGACCTTGTGGCTCTTCTTTATAGTTCTATCAACCTTATTTAGAAAAGCATCTTCTATGCCATGGAAGGTTGGGTAATTACCTACCTCTGTTCCAACCCAATTTACTCGACATATCTTGGCACAATGTCTTATATCAACCTCATATCCTCCTTATTACCAAGCATCCCAAGCAGCTTCCAAGCCGGATTTTGAGCTTTTTATGCTTCTCCAACTAATTGATCCTCCTGTTGTGGGATTGATGTAGTCTTCTCATTTTCTTGTAGTTAGCCTATACAGCTAATCTAGCATTCCAGGCTCATCTTAATAATCTATAGTTTTAGTAAACCTTGGTCCCTGGTATGGATCTAATGGTTGTATTATTTACATCCCTTCTACTTCAAAAATCACCAACTCCTTTATATGAATGATGGCATAGTTCTCATATGCCTAGTCAATACTAAGGAGTGTTGGGCAAGGGTCCTTGTTGCCCATTATATCTATCACTTGAAATTCAGCATGAGTCTTTAACCATGCTACATCTATCTCCACGTCTTCTAGCCTCTCGATGGGTAAGATGCAATATTGTTTTGTCATCCACAGTTGAATTGGTAAACACTTCAGTTGCGGCTTCCCCATCACTTCCCATGTTTTTTTGGGTAGGATATTAACATATGATCCCATATATAGCATTGTATCTTTAATCTGAAACCATGCAACTTGAGCGTTGGTCTGGAATTCCCTCCCGGTCCTTTTCTTGTTCCTTCAGATCCTCCTCATATGTACTTTTGGCATATTTGTTGAGATTTCTTCTTTTCTCTCTTATTCTTATTGTAAGACTTCTTTCAAACTCCAGCACATCTCCCTTAGCATCTCTTCATTATCAATAATTTTCAGAAATAGCCTAAACCATTCTTCAATTGGTCAAAAACTTATAGTTGTGCCTTAGTCGTGCATCTTGTCTGTTTTAGCTTCTGTTAAGTTATCGATTAGCTTGGATGCTTCTTGATAGTATTTCTTCTATTGGGTGGTGTTGTACGACTTCTTTGGGGATGCCAGCCAAATAATTAAAGGATGATCTATCACTCATTGATAATCACTTGTCTTCTTTCCCCCTCTGGTAACTATTTTTATATTATTTAGTGGGATATTTTCATCAGTCTGTGGTTCTCCATTGATCAAGTTCGTTCCTCATTGTTTGCTTTTTCTTCCCATCTTGCAATCAGCTAAGGGCAATCTTCTATGGCATGCTCATTGACCCAGTATTGTGAACACTAAGGCCTTTCTGGGAGCGGGAAGTCTCTAGCATCATGTCCCTCCTGATTGTAGTTGTAGCACCTTACAAGTCCTCTACCCCCTATTCTTCCGCCTCTCATACGTCATCCCCATCCTCCTCAGCTAGGTTCATTAATTTTGAATGTTGACTGGTCTAGTAGTTCTATTAAGGCATCTAATGCCCAGCATTGGTCAGTGTGGTGAGTTGTGGATGCACAAAGCTCACAATATTTTTTGTTGGGTACATTGGAGTACTTCTTTAATATTGGACATATTCATGGTAGATGTGCATAACATCTATAGAATTCACAATATTCTTGTGAATTCCAGCTCAAGAATGCTCCTTGTGACCCTACCGACGCAACACTTACTGCTGGCAGGGCCGTTGATGATCCTGCAAGGCCCACTGAACTACTTATGCCTCTCAGTCTTGGGAATTCAATCACTACATGGCCTTATATTAGGCAGTAATTGCACCATACATTGGGTCTCATTGGTCGAACTAACTGTAATTCTTTTAACTTCTTTGTTAGATTGATGATCTAATTTTGGAGGCCCATGATCGATGGATATTGAGATCCCATTCTTCCTTGATACTCATGGGGGAACCCTAACATGGCATCTATACATGTTTCTTGCTCTAGAGCATCTTAGAGGGTTTCAATCTTCTATTGTGTCAGCGGTGTCCCAGTGAGGGGTAGGAGCGCTTTAATGAACCAATCCCTCTGATGATTAGGATACATTGTATAAATTAACTTTTTGATTGCATCTTTAAACCTGTACATTAATTCCCAAGTAGTCTCTCCTTCCTTTTGCTTCATCTTTGATAGTTATGATAGTCCTTTCTAGTCTCTTTGCGGTACTTTGAACTCTTGCACGAAGTTCTTCTTGATGCTATCCACATAGGATTATGATTTAACTTTTTCCATTTGATACACCACCTTATAGCTCTTTGCCTTAGTCTATTCTAGAATTAAATAACGTTGTCCAATGTTTGGTGGGCTCTCCATAAGGCTTTACATAGGTACCAATATTGTTCCACATCTTCATTCCCTCTACCAAATAACTCTGCATATCTAGTAAAGGATCCCGCCATGTTGGCTCGAGTATGTGCTAGGAGCACAAATCCTTGGTCTCCTAGTTGTTGAGATCCTTGAAATCATAGGTTACTAATATTGCTAGGCACACTACTATTAGATGTATCAAATGTCATCTTATATCTATCATGCACACTATGTACACGTATCACTTTAAGTAACTCAGAAACAAATTTATCAACGCTATTGTCAAGCACTAGGGGAGGGTTGGGGTGAACACTAACTGAACTTTGTGGATTCAATTGTTGAACTTCATCTGATGTATCATCCTCTGCAAACAATCTCCTCATCACATCGCACATATCATCTTCCATATCTTCCTCATAAATGTTTTTATTTCTTCATTCCGGTATCTTCCCCACAACATGGGAGGAAGCATTCCTATCATTCTCTTGGCTTCCATCTGTCCTGTTAGTAACCCTCTCCTTCTCTGGGTCCTTTAACATCTTATTTCTCTCTTTTATACTCTCTAACTCCTCTCCTGCTTGGTGGGATCCTACAAGTCTCTCTTTGAACACCTGTACTGCTCTTTCCTGTCACTTTTCTTTTATCAACGCTCTCCTTTACACTTTGACATCTCTAGATCTTCACGATGCTTCTATATCCATTCGTTCAACAACATCCTAGTTCCCGAAATGATAGAATTCTCCCCTTAAATCCTTCCCCTAGCACTAGGGTTTCATGCTACCATGTAAAGGTATTAAACATTCCTCCACCATCAACATCTTAATCCAAAAGGGTAGCTCTTTCACTAATTTTCCTCTAAACCCAGATCTAAACACTGCAACCGCTTTCAAGAAATACTAGTAGCTCTCTACTACAAACTCAACAACGTACCCCTCTATGGTAGTCTGTACCGAGAAATCTATTGCCCTCGTTAGGTCACCATCCAAGCATTGAAGCATTGCGAGATCTGCAGGGACCCAATCGTGATGTGGTGGCCTCGATCCTTTTGGTCGATTCTTCACTTTTATTCTTCATACCTAGTTGTACAACTCTTCCAGAAACTTACACCAGAATATCTCGTACTAATCACTTGTATCCTCTGAGTACGAGATTTCTTCATTCACCTTAGTAGTAGATTGGCTTCAAAGGGTAGTTTGTTCTAATATGAACCGATCCACTTGATTATCCCACCAGCCCCATATTTCCTTCTTAAATATCCTTGATACCATATTTCGAATCACTTTTTTGTGATTTTAGGTCTCAGAAACGAAACCACCTGTGGGCACAAAAATGTCATTAAGGAATATACCTTGTGTTCAGGCACAAGGGTCCAACAAGGATCCATTGCAGTCTAGGAAAGCGCCAACATTTTCACCTCACCTAAGGGGTAAGGAGTCTCACCCAAGGTGTGTTGCGACCAAAACTAAGACAGTGATATCAAGGGTGATCCAAACATTAAATATCAATAGCTTAAGGAGATAATACATCACAACATTATGTTGTTACCATTACCATATTCATCGAGTAATTGGCCATTAATTAAAATTTTGGGAAATTCTATAAACTAGAACAATGCACTTGATCATAACACCATTCAAACTATCTCATTCATTCATTAGCATCAACATAAGTAATATTAATTATAATATACATCAGGCATAAAGCATTTCATTAGATACATAAAATACCATAGACACAAAATGCCTTAGACCTCTGACTGAGTCTATCTCTAGCCATTCTCCAATTTCTTAAGTCCTTGAGACCCTACTCTTCTACACTTGTGACCCCTGCTAGATACCAACACCTCTCCCTTGTTTTCTTATGCTTTTATCTTCTCTTCCGCTATTTCCACTACCAGTTATGTTCAGTTATCATTGCCATCAGTTACTTTCCGCTCTCCTTCTTATCTGCTCGGCTATTCCTGTTTTGTCTCAATACCTTGCCACAACTACCCATCTACTATCTGTTCTTGCCTCCATCTCCGATTGTCATATCCGCAACTTGACCATTGCTTCCACCACTTGTTCTTTTCCTTGATTCTCTCAAAACATAAAAATTAAAAACAAAGGGCCCAACAATGTTTTTACTATAGATGGAACAACTATCAGTTGGGTTCAAAATTGCAAAACATTGTTGTACCTTCAACAATGGAAGCAGAGTATGTTTTTTCTATAAACGATAGTAAATAAATGATTTGGTTACAAATGTTTATGGATGAGTTGGGAAAGAAGAAGGAGATGGGAAGGCTATATAGTGATAAACAGAGTTTCATTCACATTTCAATGAATTAATCATTTCATTCCAATACTAAACATATAAAACACAAGTATCATTTCATACATCTGGTGTTGGAAGATGAATAGTTGAAGTTGGAAAAGATACACACTAGCCAGAATCCTACAGATATGTTAACAAAAGTTGTAACGAGGGGGAATCTAATATTATGATCAGCAATTGGTCTTCAAGTATGATTATGAAGATGAGAAATAACTAGGCCCAAAGTGGAATCCTTGCCTAGGAAATGAGGTAGTCGTGGAGTTATTATAATTAGTCTCCAAGTGGGAGATTGTTGGGTGTGGGGCTTGATTATATTCCTAATTCAAAGGTCTTTTTTTAGCCAGATATATACCCCTGGTGTGCTATAAACCCCTCCATGAGGGCAGATACGAGGGGGACTTGTCCCTCCCATAGGGTTCAGGTGGGACCATGCCCCCCGGTTAGGGTGTCTGGGGGCTAGCAGGCCCCTAGCTTGGGTTCAAGGGTAGTGCCCATGAAGCTAAAAGTAGATGTAAAATTTCCTTGTAAATAGTTGTGATTTCATAGTCAACTTCGGTCATTCATTAGGAAAATGATTTTATGGTAGAAGGTATGTGAATTTAGGATTTGTTTCCATAGAAGTAAAACCTTGGTTCATATGAGGTAATTGTATTGTGGTCGTGTATCATTATTCTGAGTGGGAGGGAAAGGAGGTTGTGTGAGAGAAGAGGAGATTACAATGGATATATTGTATGTTGTATCTCTTAATTTTGCTCGATAATATAAAATGAAGGACATTCTTTCTCCATGGACGTAGCTCAAATTGAGTGAACCATGCATATTTGTGTCTCTCTTGTTTTATGCATTTCTGTATTTGTGTCTTCGTAATATTATATTTGTTTCATTTTTCCGTTAATTAATTTCTAACAATACACACGTACACACACACACACACACACACACACACACACACACACACACCCACACACACATATATAAATAACTAGATTAGATGCAAATTAGCTTAGATCTAACAAGCATCAAGAGATATTAAATCTATGAAAGTACAAAATTTTTATCAATTTATATACTCTAGAGATTTTACCTTAGGAGATTTGATTCCTCTCAATGCTTGGTAGATCAAGATAAACAAATTTATGTTGATTTATAGTAATAATAAAATCAATTTTAATTTAGCACAAAAGAGATATTTGCAAAATTTGGGTTTCTCATTGAAACCCTAACTGTTGACTATTTTATGGCCCCTCAATCACTCTTTACAATTGTATTGGACAACCTTCTAGCTAAAACCCTCAAGTTTCTAGCCAAAACCCTAAGGGGGGACATCAAAATGGTTTGTCACCCAACACCCCACCAAGGAAACAAATTCTCAATAGTTTCCTCCATAAAGAAACAATAGAACCAAAATTGAAGTAAAATCCGATTATATTAGGGAATATATCCACTATATATGAAATCATGCCTTCGTTGGGAAATTCATAGCCATTTGGCCCTACAAAACAAAACTCCCATTATGTCTAGATGAAGTGGAAACCTAAGGGGAAAATCAAACTAGTACTCGGTATCAAGGGACTTTTTACTACAATATTTACAAGCATTGACGAAAAAACATGGGTCTTTGAAGACACCCCATAACTTATGAACTCCACTGGAGTCTATATTCACTTACAGATGAAGATATTTGTACTAGAGAAAGAATATTTCACTGCAACTATGGTCTCAATTAAAATGTACTCATTTCCATGAGAATTCTCGAATGAGGAAACGCTCACCAACATAGTAACTCCCTTCAAAATTTCATAAAATACTCTGAATATAAAAAGAAATATAGGTATATCTTGTATGCCTATAGTTATGTTTATATGAATATCTCATAGTCACTTCAAGATTCCATTGATTTTTATTATTATGATGAACTATGGAATCAAAAACTAGACTATGATCATATTGCATTTTGATGTTGGAGATGTCATGGGTATGGCCATATTTATAGAAATTTCCCTCTTAATGTTGTAAATCCTAACCTTGATCCTACTTCCACCTCCAATGAGTAGAACTTCACTACATTTGGTAACAAATGGAAGGGCCTAAAAATCCTTTCCCCTCAACCCAATCATGTTGGGAAGTAGAAACCTACAAGCTACTTTTTCGACCTCATCTCCACTGTGGAAAACCTGGACTCTCCTGTTACAATTCCATCCTCTAAATTGAAATGTCGGACTCCAATCCATCTCCATGAACATTGACTGATTACTCGACCCAAACCCTCTACACATTTTCATCCCAGAGACTAGCCCAAACCATTCCTAGGGTCTCATCGAGAACATGGGAATAAATAAAAAATATTTTTAAGGAACAGGCCCTAAAAAATCCTAGAGAACTAGGTCAATAAATTAGGTTGAGCATATTTTAAATCATACCAATCTACCTCCAAACTATATTATTGACAACCTATCACTGTAATATTGGGGTTCCAATCCCAATCATGAAAGAAACAATAGAACCCCACAAGGAAGAAATAAAAAAGGTCAGGAAAAGAAATAAATAGATCATGGAAGAACTGGGAGACATTATAGTCAACTTAGGGTCAATTAAAGTGATTATGTAGGTTCTCATTCTCATAGGAGGCTCCCTTTCTCAATATTATAACTTCATACCAAATTCTCATGATCCAATTTCAACTTATTTGTTATATTGAAACCTATTACCTTTCCAATGTTTATCCTCCCCCTTACCAAACAACAAACCATTTTTTCTCAAATCTCTCATCAGCACTAGTAATATACTATCTCCCTCCCCCTAGATTTTAGGTAGTGACTTCAACATGATAAAATCCATGGAATAAAAAGGAGGTGTCATAAGGATACTTGATGACGATTCCATTCAATTTTAGAATACATTGGTTGCCACCTGTCTGGAAGATTTGGACACTAAAAGTAACATTTTTACCTAGAATAATGGAAGAGGAGGTACCAAACAAGTGTAATAATGAAATAAATCTATCATGGAAGAACCAGAAGACATTATATTCAACTTAGGTTGGGTTAAACTGTTCATGGAAGTTTTCATTTTCATAAGAGGCTCCCATTCTCAATATGATTACTTCACATTGAATTCTCATGATCCAATTTCAACTTATTTTCTGTATTGAAACCTATTACCTTTCAAATTTTTATCCCCCCCCCCTTATCAAACAAAAACTATTTTTTCTTAGATCTCTCATTAGCACTAGTAATATACTATCTCCTTCCCCCTAGATTTTAGGTAGTAACTTCAACATGATAAAATCCCTGGAAGAAAAAAGAGGTGGCATAAGGATACTCAATGATGATTCCATTCAATCTTATAATACATTGGTGGCCTCCTATTTGATGAATTTTGACACTAAAAATAACACTTTTACCTGGAATAATGTAAGAGGAGGTATTGAACAAGTGGCTTCCAAACTAGACAGATTCCTAGTGTTGGAATCAATAGTGAATTAGGGTATCTTTTTGTAAGCATCTATTCTTTCTACCCATGGATCTGGTCATTAGCCCATATGTAACATTGATATTAAAACTAATCCTATAAATAGTGCCTTCGAACTTGAGAAATTCTAGTTTCATCTTCTTGATTTTCAAGTCAACATCTAGACCTAGTGGAATGAAAAAGTGACTCTAGAAGGAACTTCAATGTAAAATCGACAATAGAATTTCAAAGGCTAGAACAAATAAAATATGGCAACACTTTGGAAGAAAACAAAAACTAGAAATGAAAATGGACACAATCCATTAGGATGCCATCCTCCATGATAGATTGAAGGCTTTAATAAAACAATAATCAATACCCTTCCCCAATTTCAGGAATGCGATAAGCAAGAATAAGTACTATGTAAACAAAAATCAAGGATAGAATAGCTCAGAGAGGGACAATGAAATATGAAATTCCTCTAGAAATACATGTTGCAGCATCACCACCATAATTTCATCTCCTCTCTCAAAAACCACGAAGGATTTGAGTTACAAGAGCATCAATATGTAGCCCAAGAGCTCAACAAATACTACCAAGATCTTTTAACAGAACCCTTTCTAATAGACAACAAGTGATTCAAAAAGAAAAAAAGAATATTCATTCATTGCTAATGTTGGAAGAAAATGAATCTCTCCTCATAGAAATATCCTTTGAATAAGTGGAAGGAATTATCAAAGAAAAAATTGATAACAAAGTTCCTAGTCTAGATGGTTTCATGATAGAATTATTCTTGAACTAGTGGCCCATCGTAGGCCATAATTCTTAGAAAGTGTTGGAATAATCTTAACAAATAGTGTCTATGTTACAAGCCCTCAATGCCACCTTCCTCACACTAGTTCCTAAAAAGGACAAGGTGGACGACCCGAATGGTTATTAACCCATAGATCTCTCCAATGTCATTTATGATATCTCTACCAAAAGAATATCTAATTGAATCAAACCATTACTTCCAAAGCTCATTTCACTGGAGAAAATTGGATATGTTTAAGGTCACCATATTCTTGACAACATCAGGGTTACCCATGAAACCATCCACTTCCTGAAGATCTCAAAAAATTATGTGTGCTACTCAAATTAGACTTCTTAAAGGCATTTTTCAAACTCATTTGGTAGTACATTTCCAAGATCCTTGAAGCCTTGGATTCAACCGATATTGGATAAACTAGATGAATTAACTTTTATCATCATATTTTTTTTTTATCCCAGTTAATGGATCCTCCACCCACCCATTTAAATCATGTAAGGTATAAGGCAGGGAGACATGCTCTCACCTTTCCTCTCCATATTAGTTGTAGAAGGGATGGGAAGAACTCCCAAAGAAGCTACAATGCATAAAAAAATCAAAGTTTTTTTCTTGCTTGTTTTAGACATTCTTTTAAGCCACCAATTTTTTTTTTATGATATTATGTGTATGGGAACTCCTGCCATCAAAGGGACAAGGAAATTCATGCACATTCTAGATGACTTCACATAAGCTTCAAGTATGGAAATAAACAAAATGAAATCAAAAGTTTTATTTTTCAATACTTTGGCCCCTATTCAGAGACACATAACAAAGATTATTGGTTTTCAAATCATCCAAATCCCCTCTAAATACCTGGGAGCTCCATTTTCAATTAGATTTCTCAAACAGACTCTATGGGAGAAACTTGTTAAAAAATCAACACCAATCTTTCCAGTTGGACCTTTCGATCTTGTAACATACTTAGATGCTATGTAATCTTAAATTTTGTCCTTCAATCGATTCCCATCTACATATGCTTGGATCTTATGGCAACAACTTTGATCTTACAAGAAATTTTTTAACTTCAGTGCTCTTTCCTATGGGGAGGAAATAAATTGGAAAAAAATGGTCCCTCATCCCATGGGATAAACTTTGTGTGCCAAAACTGAAAGGATGTTTAGGATTACATGATCCCTACACTATTGCAGTAATTTTAGAAGTGAAAACTTGGTAGAGATGGATCCAAGGAGTCTAAGATTTATTGAATCAATCTAGCATAAAGCATATTCCCCAAACACTCCCCCTAACATCTTATATGAATGCATCCTCCCCACTCTGGCTCATCTATATGGACCTCGACCAAGAAAGGAGTGCATCTAATCCAACAATACTATTTGTAAGAAGTAAAGTATGGATGATCTTCTCTATTCTACGAGGACTTGTGACAATAGATTCCTAAACCTTAGGATAAAATGAAACTAAAAAATATTCTCCTACAAATGATAGATCTAGTCTGGCTAACAATCAAGGACTACCAGACCAATTTAGGAATCAATCGACAGTGAAGGAAATGGTTATCACAAGAAGAATGGCCACTGAAGCCATAGGGGGGAAGCATGGACTTAGTTTTGGGATAATCTCCAAAAGCAGATAATCCCACTCTTCTTCCAACCAGATAAAATATCAAGGGGATGCCTCTCAAAGGGATCCTATACCATTTAAGAATATTACCATCTAGAAAAAGGGAATTAGGAATTGCAAAGAGATCTTCTCTGGTTGAATATTTGGAAGCACAACTCTTGGCCAAAATTATCCTTTTTATTAGGGATCCTAATAAAAAATTGAAGCCTAACATGGGATAACATATAAAAAGAAAACCAACATGGTCACTCTAGATTCCCTCTCTAGTTCCTCCACTATGAAAACCTTCAACATATTTTTAATAGTTTCACATTCTCCTATGGTCCCCTGCTTCAACTAAAAAATGTATTCAATTGTTCTGATGAAGATCCACTAAGAATTCCAAAAACAATTATTGAATGGTGATATCAAACCTTTTCTAAGTCCATCCTAAATTGCATCTAGACACTCTCTCCTATCTTCATGTTATTGGATGTGTGGAAGGAGCACAACTTCCACATCTTTAGAAACTCTTCTCAACCTCCTGACTCTCTCTAGAAAATTATAAAAAGTAATATCAGAGAAACCATCAATTCTCTCCCCTGGTCCCACCAGGGATGGAAATAACATGGTTTAGAACCTTGTCCCAATCCTCCTTACCCCTTTCTCCACCCAAATCCAATTTCCTACTCCAGTTATCCCTTCATCCTAGTCCCCACCACCTTGATCCTTTCTTAAACTAAATTTTGATGGTGCCACAAAAGGAAACCCTAGGAAAGATGGATATGGTGTCATATTCAAAATTAATAATGTTTAACCACTCTACATATACTCTATAATATTGGGCATTAGTAGCAATGAAATAGAGATAATTTCTCTCCTTGAAGGCCTAAAAATATAAAAATGTATTGTGAATCAAAAATTTTTGTGAAAGGATTTTCTCAACTTATTATCCACATGCTATGTAACATAAAAAATGACACACCTTTTCATAAAATATCCAAGATCTAGAAGTTGGAAAAAATTCTTTATTCAGTCACCTCTCAAATTTTCAACATTCCTATCATCATCCCTAACCACATTTGAAGATCTAGGAATAAGGTGGCTTAAATATGCTTGAAAATTGTGACTATTTAGATTATTTATCAAGGATCTCTTTCACTTGGCATCTTTTGGTGGATGCTCCTCTCAAATGAGCTTGCTATTAGCTCATTCAGAAATACATGTAGACCTAAGCTGGTGCGTTAGGTGTGTGAGATGGTATGGGGAAACATTTTTCCATCCCACCTGGTCATTTGACAAAGCGACATGTGATGAGCACCAGTATTTCAGCAAGGATGCTACAACTCTTTGGCTACCAGCTTTACTTATCAACATGGGGTTCGTACAAACTTGGAGGTGACAATGCTGTATACACAGGTAAAAGTGATGGTTCTTCCTGTCATCACTATTCAGCTGGTGAAAGACCACTGGGGTTCCAATCTAGACTTCTATAGAGTTAGAAAAAGCTTTATTCTTTGATGGAAGAAGGGAAAATCGACTCTAAGGGAATTACTCTACTGCAGTAATGGAAAAGGCAAACATGTAATGCTAACCACACCATACCCTAATTAACCATTTAAGAAGCTATGCTAAGTATAATTTCTAAATAAAAAATAAACAAATGCTGCTATATAAGTTGCAGAAGTAAACAAAAGCATCAAACCATACTAATGTCCAAGCAAAGAAACTAAACTAAATATGTTTTCACTTTTTTTGGTTTTTAGGCAAAATCAAGTATGCAAACTAATTGTTTTGTTGATGTGACAGGTGGATGGAATGTATTTGAGGATGGCTAGAAGATTTATGGAGTGGTTGGATCATGTGAAGGGATCCTAGGAATATTTTTGTGACTTCCTAGAGTTTTCCCATCAATTCAGCCTCAAAATAGGCCATTTCAAGAAAACCTACAGGATGTACTGGAAACCTACAGGATGATCTTGTAGGAATTACAGGAAACCTACAGGATACAACTAAGAGCTAACTATGAATTGTTGGGAAGCTTAGAAAAAAAGTGTGATGGGTGGAATGTAGTGTTAGAAGGTCTAGGGGCACTCAAGAGTCAATATCCAAGATAAGAGATGGCTAGATTCGCTCAATGTGTTTAGGGGAGTTTTAATGAAAAATGATGAAAAACAAGTGAGGGCAGTGGTGAAACAAGCGATGGCTAAGGTGGATGAAGTGGAAGGTGGTTACTTGTTATGAAGTATTGGTCTCCTCCTGAAGTACCTTCTCTTCATAAAACATGTGTCTATTCCAAAAAGAACTATGCAGCAAGATACATTTTCATAAACTAGAAAAACATGAATCAACTGCATATATTATGCATGAAGAAAGTTGTTGAATGGAATGAAAGAATGAGTGAGATCTTATTGTAGAAATGGAGATGGAAAAATATGACAATGAAATCTTCCTTGCAACATGAACCAAATATTGAATCAAAGACAACAAACTCCAAAGCTCGTACAAGAACTAGAAAACTATGTTTTTGGGGCTAGTGAAGGGTCCCTTCCTCATGTCATGGTCCCAGAGGGAGGAAGTGAGGCCGAGACACCTGCTGAAAACCTTGTGGTGATCCTTTTTCTCCTTGCTAACTTGATACTTGAAAGAAGGCACAAATGGAAGCAACCTATCACACAACCAATCTAATCTACAATGTTCTAATGGAAATGCATCTACTAAGCAAATGAACGATTATGCTATGAATCTACACTAGAATACATGTACAATAAAGAGGAGCCTTAGCTGCTAAGGTTGGGCCCTAACCCAAGAGCTTCATCCCTCTGAGTTAACTCAGTGCTGGCTCAAAACAAAACTCATTCTTATTACCAAAACAATAAATTATATCAATTTAAGCATTGTTACAAGTCTTATAGCTTGAAAATAGAGTAGATTTTTATAGTCAAAAATCCAAATCCTACTGAGGTCCTAGGCCTCTCTACTTATACATCTGAAGTCCCCAACGACTTCCTTAAAATTAGGGAGTCTCGGCTGCCAAACATGAGATAAACTGGTGCTTTGTCTTTCACTTATTCGGCTGCCTTATAGTCCTCATGATTTGAATGTTTGCACTTTGAGATGATGGAGGAATATTCGAATGGAGAGGTATTAAATGAGGAGGATTTACCTCCTATGATCGCTCTCCCTTGTACCATTCAATTTTTGACCTTGGTCTTTTCCAAAATTCCTTGCTTTTCTCTTTTAATCCTGCATTAAAAGCATATCAGACCACAAATAAAAATATCCAACTCTAACCCATCTCATAAACAAAATATAATCAAAAGTATGTAATAAGTTATGAGAATAGTCGATTTGACTAAGTTAGGAGGTGAATTAAGGCCCATATAATTACCCAATGATAAGTTTCATCAACATGGTAGCCCATCCCCCTAGATATCATAAATCTCAAGACAAAACATAATATATTCAAATCCTTGTGCCATGTTTTCATATCCCCTCTTTGACTAGCCTCACTCTTATCTAATTGGCCTCATCGCTCTTGCCAAAACTTGATCCAATTTCCCACTCTTTCCTTGTGTGAGTTCCCAATCAAAATAGGTCAAGAATGGAATTTACATCCCCTATAACTGTTATTCAATATTTTTATTTGGCCAACCACCTCAAACCCTAGTCTTTCGAGCATCTTCCAATGCCTACGAAGAATGACTCAAACTTTTTGTGGATACCATTCTTTCTCATAGGAAATTACATGCCAAGGGAAAAATTCTCCTTTCCATTTCCCTCATTCATTCCAACTTCAAACATTAACAGAACTCTTAGACTATTGGTGGTCATAGATAAAAAGGAAAGTCATCTTGCTAGCAAGCCAAACTAAACAACAATAGATTTTTTTGGTTTCAATAGTAGTCAACATTCTAATGCATAGAAGAATGAATATCTATACTATATTATATTCATTTCACATAGTTGGCCTATGATAATTACCAAATAGTTGCACTATGAACAATGGAACACTATCTCAAACAGGTGTCATTCTTCTTGCTCTAGGTTTAACATATCTCTCTCCTCAACATTTAATGGATGAGTATGTTTCTCCACCTAGAAATCTTTGTTTTAGTACTCATTTTTTCATTATTTATTTTAAACCCCTAAGGTAATATCATCCTCCTTCCCATCTTTCTGGTCTTGTCAATAACACCCTCTACTAGAATTCTCTCTCATTGGCTTTCCACTTTCCTCTCTATTGACCTTCAATCTTAGTTTGTTTCTCCAACATGGCCCTATCTAAACACCATTGGCCCCTCTTTCTTCCTGACCTATCATATTCCTAACATCCTTCCTTCTATCCTTTGGCTTGGTCCCCTCCCTTGTGTCACTGCCATACCTCATCACCGAGCCTGAGTTATTTGTGGCACTAGTTATTATCAGGAGTGAGGTAGTCAACGAAGCACAAGAACCCACCATAGACTATTTTATACAACCAACTCACAAGAAAGAAGAAAATATAGATCAAGGACTTAAAAATTATCCTCTTTAAGTGGTAAGCCAACCTTACATTACATAAATTAACAATTCTTGGATGATACAAATGATAAGACATCCTTGGTATATATAGGAGTCTGAGGGGTCATAATATAATTAGAGCCTACATAACACTAATAATGTAAGGGCACAACAATAACAATATGGGGGATGCATAGGCATAACAATAATAATAAGGAAATATATTAACAATAACAATAAGGGGGGTACACTAGTAGTATAGGGACCTAACATGGCCCTCTCCTCCAAAAAAGGTTGTCCTCAATGCTTGAACAGTTATGGATGCTTCTATATAAAACTATCATCCTCCCATGTGGAATCTTCAATGGGCAAGTTATTCCACTTAATGAGATGCTATGAAATTAATTGATTCTCTAATTGTGAGGTTCTTATTTTTATGATTTCTTTAGAACATGATCTTTCCTTCTTCGTCAAGTTCTAGAAATATTATTTGAACTAGGAGCTTGTCATCAATAGCATTTTTTAAGCACGAAACATGGAAAACTGGATGTACTTGAGAAGTTGTAGGAAGCTCCAATTTGTATGCCATAGTACTAATTTTTTGCAACACCTTGTAGGGACCATAGTACTCCAGTGATAATTTATTATCCCTCTTAGCTTTCTTGAGGGACATTTCTTTTTTTGATGCTAATTTTCTTGTTGTTTCATTTGATTCTATGCGAGAGTGAGGTTATCCTTTAAGAGTTGGAGAACTTGTTGTTTACGCTCAATGTGATCTTCCATTGCTTGAACCTTAAAATTTTCTCTTAAATATGATGTGATGGATGGTGGATGATATCCATAAAGTGCCATAAATGCGGTCCTTTTTTCTGTAGTTTGGAAGGAAGTGTTATACCACTATTAAGCTAAAGGTAACCACTTGGCCCATTGTGTTTTTTTATTAGATACAAATTAATGCATATATCCTTCCAAGCATTTTCGCACTATATTAGTTTTCTCACCATATTAAGGATGATTGGATGAGCTATGAGATGATTGAGTACCAAGACAAGAAAATAGTTCCATCCAAATTTTTTTAGTGAAAATGGGATCTATGTCACTTACAATAATATTTGTGTTTCAATGAAACTTTTGAATTGTTTCCATAAACGCAGTAGCAATTGTATTGGATTTAAAAGGATGAGATAATACACCAAAGTGTTCATAGTTCATAATTTTATAAACTACCACCATGATGACACTCTTTCCTTCAGAACTGAATAAAACTGTGAAAAAAATGTGTTGACATAGAATGGCTAAAGGATGTAATAGAATAGGGATCTTAATTGTCTCAACTTTATTTTTTTGGAAAACCAAACATTCTTCCACAAACTTCTAAATATCATATTTAAGGCCATACCAAAAAAATTCCTTCTTGACCCCGTGGTAAGTTTTTAAAAATCCTGAGTGCCCTCCATGGAATTTTTCAATTCCAAAAGATTTTTTTTTTAATTTTATTTGGGAATTCTTACAAAGATATAAGAAATATTTGTACCATAATGAATCATTTTTTCAGCTAAATGTATCACATTTATTGGGATCTTCCTGCAACTTTTAAATGAGTTTCCACACTTTTTCGTCATTCTTCCATTCATCCCTTCCTTCTATTATCCAATCGGGTTGGATAATAGAAATGGCAGAAAGCAATGCTTCCACATCCTCATCCTTTCTTGAGAGTGCATCTGTAACAACATTTTTCTTCCTTTTTTGTAGATGATTTCAAATTCACAACCCGACATCCTTTTGACCCATTTTTGATGCTCTTCTAAAGACAATATTTGTTCCAAAAATTATTTAAGACTATCATGATTTTTTTTACCTTCAAGTTTCTTCCCATTAGGCAAGGTCACCATTTCTTTAGTACATGTAGTATTACAAACATTTCCTTCTCATAAATATGTTTGTGTAAATACTTTCCTTTGGTTGGAAACTTTCAAAAGCAATGGGTCTTCCTTATTGTATTAAAACAACACCAATTCCATTTCCTGAGGCATCACATTCCACAATAAAGGATTTTGTGAAGTCTAGCATAGATAAGACCATTACTTTGCACAATGCCTCTTTAATATGTTCAAAGGCTTAAGTTTCTTCTGGAGTCCAAGAAAATGCGTCTTTCTTCAGTGATGTTGTCATAGGTGTTGCTATTCTCCCATAATTCTTAACAAACTTGCAATAATACCCAGTCAACCTAAGAAATTCTATATGATTTACGGTTGTGGGGATTTTCCATTCCTTAATGGATTAATTTTGTTAGGGTCTACCTTAACACCCTCATGAGATACAATATTAGCCAGATATTCCACCTCCTATACTCCAAAGAAACATTTGGAGGTTTTTTCATATAGTTGTTTCTCCTCCATTAGTTTGAGCACCCTGTCAACATGTTGAACATTATCCTTCGAATACTTGTTTTAGATTAGTAAATCATCAAAAAATACTAACATAAATTTTCTTCAAAAGGGTCTGAAAATTTAATTCATCAAACCTTGAAATGTGGAAGGTGCATTAATAAGGCCAAAAGGCATGACCAAAAATTCATAATGACCCTCATGAGTTATAAATGTTTTTTTCGAAATATATTCAGTGTTCATTGTAATTTGATGATACCCCGAATGAAGATCCAAATTGCTTAATTAAATTTCTCCATGTAATTCCTCCAACAATTCATCAATGACATGAATGGGAAACTTATCTTTAATAGCTAGTTTGTAGATCTCCCTATAATACAAACACATGTGCCATGATCCATCCTTCTTATGCACCAATACTACTCGATCAAATAAATAACTTTGACTAGGTTGAATTATGTCAGCCTCTACAAATTTCTGCAACCATACACTCAATTTCACTCTTTTGGGCATAGGGATATCTATTAGGCCTGATGTTTGGAGGAAAAATTCCTGGAATCAAATGAATAGAATGATTATGATCACAACTAGGTGGGAAGCATTTGGGAGTCTCAAATACCTTAGAATGATTGTCCAAGACATTTTGGAGATCTAGAGAAATAGATGATTTCGATGTTTGAACCTCTAATGAGCATAATTGTGAAATTAGGTTCCGTTGTTATTTATTTAGAATATTTTTCGTGCCACTAGAGTTGGTTATCTTTCATGGTTTCCTTGCGATACCCCTTAATTCAACTTCCTTTCCTTCCAAAAAAAAATTCAAGAACAATTCTTGAAAATTAAAAGCTATTGTTCCCAAATATTGTAATGATTGGACTCCTAGTACAACATCAACACCACTCATTGGAATGAAAAGCATTGGAATATTCAATATATATTCCCCCATGGTTAGATTGATATTATGGAACTTTCAATAGAAATTTATAGTTCCCCCTTTTGAAACCATTACTTGGTACTCTAGTGTTGGATATAGGAAGCAATTCAATTCCTTGGATATCTTACAATGAAAAAAATTATGGGTACTACCCAAATCAATCAACACTATTAACATTTTTTCTTGATATGTCCTTCTTTATTGAGATTTTGAGGAGTGGTAATTCCTACCAATGTATTACAAGATATGGTCGGATTCATTTTTCTTTTGCTAGGGTTGTTTCCTAGTGTATATCCTCTTCTTTTGATATTTCTTGTTCCTTTTCTTACTCCTCTTCACAATATATGTAAAATATTTTTTTCTCAACAAACATAGGACCTTTAGTGTATATTCTATCACAACTGTAAAAAATCCCTTTTGCTATTTTTTCCTCCAATTGTTTTGGTGTCAACCATGTAGGTTGTGCAAAGATGGGAGAAACAACACTTCCCTATTTATAGTTGTGATTGGTAGACTTCCTTGTTGCCGAAATTTTTCTTTCAAATTTTCTTGCCACCCTGAATGCCTTCTCCAATGAATTAGGTTCCCAAAGGTGAACATCATGTTGCATGTTATCCTTTAAATTCCATATGAAGACACCAATATTATGCTCCTCTAGAATATCATTTACCCTGATATTCAATTTTTGGAAGTCCTCAATGTGCTCCTCCATTGAACCCTTCTGTTTGAGATTTATCAATTGGCTAAAGAAGGTGTTGCTCTTTGTATCCTCATAATGTGTTATCATTTCCTCCATAAAAATTGACCAAGTGTAAGTGCTTTATGAGAAATAATCCATCGATACCATACAATATAATTGCGTTATAAATATAAAGATGAAATTCATACATTTTTTGTGTGTTGGACATTATGGAGATCAAAATATTTCTCCATCTATAGTATCCATGTTAGCGAATCCTTTCCATCAAAATTCCTCATATCGATTTTTGCAATAGAGTGGGACTTCAATCAGAATTTAGAGTCTCTAAAATCATGATAAACATTCCTTTTTTTCTCATCATGAGTTTCATCAAATACCTTTTCGCCATTAGCAAGCATTTCTTGTAGCAAATTTGTCAAACTTTCCTTCAAAACATCCATATTAGCTTTCATGTCTGCATTTAATCCATCCTTCAAACCTTCCATGTCTACTTTTAATCCATCCTTCAAACTTTCCATGTCCGATTTTAAACCAATTTCCAAAGCATCCATCTTAGCTTCCACTTCACTTTTGGTTACTCTTTATGACAGCAAAATTTGTTGCACTTGGTCTCGTAATTTTGATATATTATGTTGCATTTCTTCTTCTTCTTCATGCGTCATAGTAGAGCTTTCTAGTTTCTTACTAGCTATTACCATTTTCTTTCTTTGAGTCATTTTGGAATCAAACAATGATATTTATACTTCACTATGCCCCTCTAATCACTTCAAATTGATTTTTCAAACAAAACTTATGTAAATTTTAAAAACATACACACTTTTTTCTTATTTTCTAGGAGCTCAATATTGAATCCACTATAGCTATGTAATTGAAGATATTCAAGATCTAACAAGTTTTCTTATGGTAACCTGCCGAGTCTTCTTTCCAACCCCACAAGCTATATTGAGATTGGAGTCTTAGAGAAGGAGTTATTCCCAATATCCAACAATGACCTGATTATAGAGTGGTTCAGTAGAGTGAACTTATATGGAACTCCACATGTCAGTGTTTTTACCTTTGTCTCTGAAAATGATACAAGATAAACAATAGTCCATGCAATTTCAGTAAATTTTTTATGAAATTCAAAACCAATGCTCAAAGAGAAAGTTATGACTATTTTCCCTAGGTCACCTATTTGATAGTGAATTCTGGAGCCTGCAAAAACCCTAACTTCCTCAGATCATATCTCTGAAAATATAGAAAACCAAGATTTGAAATTTGTACATGATCTTCACCATGATTTTACCTCCACGTGGTTTCAGTTTCATCTTTGTAAGCCTCATATAAAAAATGTTATAGCGAAAATTCTAGGATGACCTGTTTGAAGAAGTGAAACCCTAGAATCCAAATCGCTCATACCAAATGTTATGCAACCAGCTCACAAAAAAGAAGAAAAGTTAGATCAACTACTTAAAAATTATCCACTTCGATGGGTAAATCTCATTTACATTACATAAATGAACAATTATAGGATGATACAAATGATAAGACCTCCTTGGTATATATAGGAGTCTAAGGGGTCACAATATAATTAGAGCCTACATAACAATAATAAGGTAATGGCACAACAATAACAGTAGTGGGTTTCTATGGGTCACAACAATAAAAATATGGGGGATACATAGGCATAACAATAACAATAGGAGACTATACTAATAATAACAATTAGGGGGATACACTAGTATTATAGGGGCCTAACATTTTGACAGAAGCTGGTAATTACTTTTGGGATCTAACATTAGGTCCCATATAGGTGAAACTAACATGAGTTGAGAGGGAAGGAACCTACAATTGGGACCTTCTCTTGGACACTGAAGTACTTGTCGGGTTAGCAGACTGGGTTCCCAACACAGACCATACATGAGGACACTTTAATCAATACATGCATATAGTGGACCTATACGGACACATGAAATTTCCCATATGATGGGTTGTATTGAATCAACATGACTAATAAGAGGATCTCCTCCTCTCCGTGGATCATCTACATTGGTATATGACGGACCTAGTCTTAATGACTGGAGCACATTGAGAAACACCTTATAATAGCCCCGACTATTGTCCACTCTTAGGGGAAATCCTAGGAACAAATCCAGGCCCTAGCTATAGACTTAGATCCCACCTCCTAGCTTACTATTTCTATTATGTCTCTAGTTTCATAGTCTCCTCGTAGTTTTTTTTTTCTTTTGATGTTCTTGAATGGCCAAACATTAATGCATGTATGTCTTACTTTAAACTTTCTAAAAACCTTTTGTCTTCAACCACTGTCAAAAGTGTGCACTTTTGGATATGGTCTGACATTTCTAGAGATCGGCTAATCTAAAACTATTACCATATTATATAATATCTTGTTTTTTAAGGAAATAAATAATAATAATAATAATAATAATAATATAATAATAATAATAATAATAATAATTAATAATAATAATAATAATAATAATAATAATAATAAATAATAATAATAATAAATAATAATAATAATAATAATATATAATAATAATAATAATAATAAATAATAATATAATATAATAAACCAAAAATATCTTTAATGAAATCATAATAGATCTCCAATATATTATACAAGACTTATATAATTTACATTATAGATAAATTTTATTTAAATATTTAAAATGAAAAATTAAGATATCTCTACTCATTATTATTATAATTACTCATTCAATGGAGCATTCTTATTATAAGATCCAAAATAAAGATAAGAGAAGAAAGAGCATATTATGCACTAAATTATATGGTTAAAATAACTATAAAGGTATAATTTAATGTAGACATATATTAGTTATTTAAAAGTGGAGATTTTGAGAGCTGTTCATATTTTTAGAATTTATGGAAGCAAAATGTGTAGAGAATTAAGTTTGTATAACTTTTTGGGTGGAAACTCCATGTAGAATTTCGTTGCAAATTCTCTACAAATATATCCCTAAGACTATGTATAAAATATGACTGTAGATTAACCCGATAATGTAATATAACTAGAGAAAAATACTATAATCTACTTCTACTATCAATTTGCTTTGTAGAAGATTAAAGATCGAGCTTAATCAGAACTAAAAAATTCAACCAGAAGAAGAAGAATCAATGCACTTGAAACACAAAAAATACTAAGGGGAAAGCCTCAACTAAAAACCCCACTATCTGTATTATCATACAAGGTGGAAATACATCAGAATTATATAAAGCCTTAGCTCTCACAGCTAGCCATCTCTCAATACAATCCTCCTGGATGCTCACAGGCAATCAAAGCTTCTCACAAGCCTTCTCCTCTACCCTCCAAAATCATATTTCCTTGCGCAGTTACCTCTGGGATGATCTCCTTCACCCAGTGTAACACTTCTCTCACACACTGCTCTAACACACTGTCAGAGCTGCGCAATCCTCAAGGAACATTACCTTGACTTCATGCATGAGTTTCCTTTATAGGAGAAAACATGCAACTAATAGTATATTGTCCTTGACATTTAGCTCAACTTGATATTTCTCATAATAGACATGCATGAGTTTTTGATGAGGGAATCTTTAGTTATCTGGAGTACATTGGTTGAGTGCATGCATGCATCAACTGACTAATAACTCATAATTAGTTCCTCAAACAGTTTGGAACTAATTCAACTGGACTTAACTCAGTAAATTAAGCTAACTAATTACAACTCAAATATAACTCAATATTATCTCCTTAATTATGGGATAATCTCCTTAATTTAAGGGATAACTCTTGCATGACTTCAGGAAGACTTCTAACTTGAATTTCTCTAACTAATTAATCCATAATGAATTAACTAATTATTTCCAAGCAGCTAGTGAGACTAAATTCGAATTTTAATTCAAGGACAAATTAAAATTGGAATATTCTCATTGCCACATTTCAACACTCCCTCTCAACAAGAAAGGGATTATCTTCCACCCCGATCCTATCTCTATGGAAATCGAATTTACAATTTGACAATGCCTTTGTAAAAATGTTAGCATATTTCTCCTCTGTTGAAATATACTATAGTGACCTGATCCTCCTCACTACACAACCTCTAAGATGAAGATATCGGATGTTGGTGTGCTTGCACCTGTCATGAAATATTGGATTCTCAGAGAGTGTGATACAACTTTGATTATCACAATAGATAACAGTTAGATCCATCCTCTTATCAAACAAACCAATTAGGATTTTCCACATCTTGATGGCCTCACATGCTGCCTAAATTGCAGCCATGTATTCAACCTCTGCCGAGCTGGGTACAACCAACCTTTGTTTCCCATTGTACCAAGAAACTACCATTGACCCATGGCTGAAAATCCCTCCTAATGTGCTCTTCTGATCTAATGAACTCCCTACCCAATCTGCATTAGTGAAGCCCTGTAGCTACTCTCTCTGTCCATTTGTACCATAATCCATACTGAGATGTGCCTCTGAGGTATATCAATACATGTATTTCTACCTTCCAAAACATATTGGTAGGTTGAACCATCGCTTGACTCAGCTGGTTCACTGCATAGCACAAATCTGGTCATGTGTTCACTAAGTACATCGATGAACCCACAAGCTACTTGTACACAATAGTCTCTACTACTTCTCTTGAAGTAGCATCGTCCTCCCTTCAGTTACCTACAAGAGGAGTTTGCACAGGGTTGCACTTCTCCATGTGGAATATCTTGAGTATCTCATTGGAATACTTTCCTTGAGACACAAACAACTTCCCAACATTCTTCCACACTTGCATGCCAAGGAAGTAATGTTTGAGACCCATGTATTTCATCTCGAATTCTCTTGCAAGGTCCTCTTTGTAAGACATGATCAACTGATCATCACCAGTCAATATGAGATCATCAACATAAAGAACGATGATTAACAACTTACCTTCCACCATGATGTTGTATAGTTTTGGCATCCTCTTCAATCTTTGTGAAGCCCAACCCGATGAAGTAGTTGTATATCCTGGTGTACCAAGCACGAGGTGCTTGATTCAGCCCATACAACGCTCTCTTGAGTCGACACGCATGTGACTCACAATTGAAGGTCTCAAAACCTTCTGGCTACTCTATGTACACCTCTTCCTCAATCTCGCCATTGAGGAATGTAGTCTTCACATCCATCTGATGGATCTTCCAACCCATTTGTGCTGATAGTTCCAACATAGATATGATAGATGAGTACCTTGTGACATATGCAAAAGTCTCATCATAGTCAATCCCCTCAACCTGTGAGAAGCCACGAGCAGGAAATCTTGCCTTATGATTCTCCACACTACCACCAGTAGCTTGCTTTACCTTGTAAAGCCAATGGGAACTCACAACTGACTTGTTCTCCAGTCTTGGAACCATGTCCCAAACACTGTTATGAACTATGGATTCATGTTTCTCCACCATAGCATCAATCCAAATCGGTTGCTGCACTTCTTCCTCAAAGGAAGATGGCTTGGTCTCAACACATTCCCTAGTAAGGGCCATGTATCTAGTGTACTTCTGAGGTGACCTCCTCTGTCTGCGCTGAGAAGATGGTGGTCCCAGATTCTCTCTCACATCCTACACTAATCTGTCAGCTTCTTTGTGCACTTCCGTCCATCTCTGGAAGACTTTGCTTGAGTGGATGTCTCCACTCCTGGAACCTTTGCATGTGGTTGCTCCACATCAGTCTGAGGCTCCTCCTCCTTAGGAACCACTAGTTCCTCCATAGCCCGTAGTTGGAGCTCCCTCTCAAGGGAAACTCGCATGGTCTTCTACTCATCAAACTTGAGATCTCTGTGAACCACTGTCATCCATTTGGTAGGAAAGTACATCTGATAGTTGTGAAGTGTATCAATGTACCTCACAAGTATCCCCAACTTTGTTGTTGGCTCAAGCTTCTTCCGTGCATCCTTTGTCACATGGCAATATACCGATGAGCCAAAGATCTTGAATTGACCCACATCTGTTCTCTTACAAGAGAAACCTTCCCTTGGTGTCTTCATACCAAGTATGTGATGTGGGCTTCTATTCTGCAAATAGATTGTTGTGTTGCATGCCTTAGCACACAAGTGAAGTGGTAGGCCTTGGTCATGCAGCATAGCCTGTGCTACCCCTACAATAGTTTTGTTCTTCCTCTCGACCACCCCATTCTGCTATGGGTTATGAGGTGTCATCAACTCTCTTTTCATTCCTTCCGCTAAACAAAAGTCTTTAAACTATCGAGAGACATATTCTCCACCATTGTCGCTTCTCATGGCCTTGATATTCTTCCCCGACTCTTTCTTGACCAAAATTTTGAACTCACAAAACGTTGAGAAGGTTTGGTCCTTCTTCTATATGAAATAAATCCAACATTTATGAGAAAAATCATTAATAAAAATCACATAATACCTATGCTTCTTTGTGGATGCCATCGAGAATGGCCCACACACATCTGTATGAACTCGCTCTAAGATAGTCTTTGCTCAACTGTCTTGATAATGAAAGGAAGACTTAGTGTACTTTCCCAAGGTACAACCTCTGCATGTGTCAACTTGCTCAAGTTTACCTTTGGGAAGTCTTGTAGATATCTACTACATTATCTTCAAAGCCCCATGATGCAAATGGCCTAACCGCCTATGCCACAACTCACCAATGTTTTGTCTTTTCACCAATTCTACTTTCGTACTCAATGCTGCACAATCATCTACCTCTAGTTTATAGAGATTCTTCACCTGAATCCCTATCCTCTTGGTCTAACTCGTGTCTATGTGTCTTAGGAATACCTTTCCTTTACTGAAGACAACATCATAGCCTTTCTCCTCCAACATTGTGATTGATACCAAGTTCTTCTTCAGTCTAGGCACATACATCACATTTGTCAAGGTGAGAGGAGCTCCATGCTCCCTCTGAAAAACAACCGTGCCCACTCCTGAAATACTATACTTTCCATCGTCACCCATCTCTATGCACATGTTGATGTCTTTCTCCTCCAAGGGACTGAATAAACTTTTATCGTCGGTCATGTGGAATGAGGCTCCACTGTCAATATACCAGACACAACCCATCATCGATGACACCATGCATGCGATGAGGGTAAAGTCCATTTCGAACTGAGAGGCTAATGCCTCACCTTCCGATCCTACCGAGGATCCCTTCTTGGACTTCTTCGATGAGAAATTAGTCACATAATTTCCCATCAAAATTGAAGTATGTTATGAATACGATTTGCACCTGCAACCCCAAACTTCAAAATTTGAATTTTCTTCTCCGTATACTGTTCATAGCTCCAATAAACTTGGCTTCGATACCATGTAGAATTTCGCTGCAAATTCTCTACAAATCTAGCTTTAATACTATGTAGTAAAACTGATTGTAGATTAACCCGATAATGCAATATAACTAAATCGAAATACTATAATATACTTCTACTATCAATTTGCTTTGCAGAAGCTTAAAGATTGAGCTTAATCAAAACTGAACCATATAACCAAAACAAGAAGAATCAATGCACATGAAACACAGAAAACACTCAGGGGAAAGCCTCAACTAAAAACCCCACTATTTGTATTATCATACAAGGTGAAAATACATCAGAATTATAAAAATCCTTAGCTCTCACAACTAGCTAGCTCTTAGTACAATCCTCTTGGATGCTCACAGGAAATCAAAGCTTCTCAAAAGCCTTCTCCTCTGCCCTCTAAGCTCCTATTTCCTTGCGTACCTACCTCTGGGATGATCTCCTTTTCCCAATGTAACACTGCTCTCACACACAGCTCTAACACACTGTCAGAATTGCGCAATCCTCAAGGAACCTTACCTTGACTTCATGCATGAGTTTCCTTTATAGGAGAAAACATGCAACTGTCCTTAACATTTAGCTCAACTGTGTCTTTCTCAAAATAGACATGCATGAGTTTCTGATGAGGGAATCTTCAGTTATCTGGAGTTCACTGGTTGAGTGCATGCATGCATCAACTAACTAATAACTCACAATTAGTTCCTCAAACAGTTTGGAACTAATTTAACTAGACTTAACTCAGTAAACTATGCTAACTAATTACAACTCAAATATAACTCAATCTTATCTCCTTAATTAAGGGATAATCTCCTTAATTTAAGGGATAACTCTTGCATGAATTCAGAAAGACTTTTAACTTGAATTATCCAACTAATTAATCCATAATTAATTAATTGCAAGCAACTGGTGAGACTAAATTCAAATTTTAATTCACAATTTTAATTCAAGGACAAATTAAAATTGGAATATTCTTGTTGCCACATTTCAACACTCCAACCATAATCATGACAAGAAATATTTATGATCCTTATTGATGGGTGGAGTGTCCACTCAAAACATTAACCTTAAACTTCTATATTAGTGATGTCAATTATTTACTACATTAAAAATATAATACTTAACCATATTTATATTTCTTAGAATTAACATAATACAAATAACTTAATATTATAATAAACAATAAAATTTTATATATTATAATTAAAAATATTTTGCTGAGTTTTTTTTCTTTTAAACTGGTGCAAAATTTTTGTAAACAAGTGCAAAGGATTTGCATTGATGAAAAATAGGTTTCATGGATTTCATAAAAAACATTGGTTCCAATAATACCCTCCTGAAAGAAGGGGTTTCCACAGTTTTCTATAATACTAAAATAAACATGAAAACAAGCATGAATATTGTAGCCATTAATAGCAACTGAGTCATCAAAACAAAGAGACCAAAAGCAAATTCTAAGGAGAGATCAGTTTTCCGTAATACTAAATGAAACATGAACACAAGCATGAATATTGTAACCATTAATAACAACTGAGGCATCAAAACAAAGAGATGACAAGCAAATTGTAAGGAGATATCTAGGTAAACAGAATAACAAAAACAAAAGTATCACCCAACTTGAGGAAGTTTTCGGATCTAAGCTCCTTCCAAGTCTCTTAGATCTCATTTTGAAAGGATGAAAGTCATCCTCTCCACTCCAAGCTGATGAAGGCAATGAGAGAGGAAAGGACACAAAAGGAAGAACATCTGAAAGAGGGGCTCTGTAGCAACAAAAGTTATAGCACATGTGAGGAAAATCACTTCTAAGGGGCACATCTCTTAGAAGTGGGTTGCCACCCCTACTAGAGAAGGAAGCCTACTACCAAAAAACTAAAGTTGCAAGGAATTTAAGCCTGAAAAAAAGACATCTAGTTTCACCAATTTTCATTAATATTTGAAATAAAAAAATATTTTTCTTAATTAATTAAATCTATTTTAATATAAATTTACTATACTTTTTTGTTTTTTTGAATTTTAAGTATTTAAGGTTTTTTCTGATTGATCATTAAATTAATTTCTTGTTATTGTGATGGATGATTAAATTAATTTCTATTTAAATCTTTTTAAAGAGGAGATCTCATGGAAGCTTTAAAATAATAATAATAATAAGTTTAAATATTAATTTAATCTTACGAAAATAAATGGTTGTACGAGCAAATCTAACTATATTAGTTAATATTATTAATGTTATTAATAATATTTTGTGGAGAAAATCATATAAAAATATTTTTATCTACTCATTTCGAACCATCCAATGTGGTTCATTTTCAGGATAAGATGAGGTACTAGATTCGGGAAATGAAATAAATATGTAGAGAGCTGCTAACTAGCCATCAGTGAGTAACCGCTAGTTTGACTGAGGGCAAAGAAAATATTTGAATTAAAAAATTTTAAAACGGGTCCACAAAGATTTTATAATGTGATTTTTTTGTGAAAATATTCTATAAATTCAGATTATGGATCACAGAAGCTTAAATTCAAATAAAAAAATTTAAGTTAAATCA